>JAQQAC010006904.1:1706886-1761043 GCA_029783875.1 Phataginus tricuspis | reverse complement strand
GTTGAGGCGTGTTTGTTCCGTGCGTAGGGGCAGCACTGTGTGGCGTTTGTTTCCGTGGGTGTGACCTGGGAGAGCCAAAGGGTGGAGGGTAGAGGTTGCCCGAGCGGCTGTGAGCGGGCGCAGGGGAGGAGGTGTCTGGTCCCTGAGGATGTGGGGGACCTGGTGACGGCCGCCCTCGCGGTGTTCACTTGTGAGCACATAGGTTGTTCGGGGGCCGGGCGAAGGGGAAGAGGAAATTGTGTGTGCGTCTGGATGCGCGCAGCGGGAAACTCTGTGGGACCCGGGCGGACCCGCGGCGGGGCGGGGAGGCGGGGCCTCGGTTGCCCGCCCCTCCCCAGCCGCGCCCGCTTCGGGCCGCCGACGCGAGTTGCGGCGCGGCCAGCGGCCGGCAGAGGGCGCCGCGGGCGAGGGCGGCCGCGCAGAGAGGGGGCGTGCTCGGCGGCGGGCAGGCAGCGGCCCGGCCAGCTATGCGGGGTCCTGTGGCCGCGGCTGGCGGCACTTCCTGGAGCGGCGGCGGCCGCTTCCCGGGCACCTGGGCGTGGGGCGCGGGGGCGCGCGGCGAGGGGCGGGCAGAGCGAGGGCGCGCCGTGGCCGCGGCGGGCGGCGCGGAGCCGGCGTGCTGATCCCCGGCCGCCGGCCCGGCATGGGCGTCTTCCGCGGTCCCGCCGCCGGCCGGGGCTAGGGCCGAATGGAGCCGCGGGACGGCAGCCCCGAGGCCCGGAGCAGCGACTCCGAGTCGGCCTCCGCCTCGTCCAGCGGCTCCGAGCGCGACGCGGGGCCCGAGCCGGACAAGGCACCGCGGCGCCTCAGCAAACGGCGCTTCCCGGGGCTGCGGCTCTTCGGGCACAGGTGAGCGGGGCGGCGGCGGGCACCGGAGGCATTTCTCGGCCGTCGCGGTACTGACCCCAAGTGGAGGTCCCCCGGGCACCGGCGGTGGAGGCCGTCGTGGCGTTTGCTACGCGAGGGGGTCCTTCCCCAGCGTCCCGGCACGGGCACCGAGTGGGGGTCGTTCTCTGCCACCGCAGCTTATAGCGCCTCTGTGGTAGCAAGGCAGGGTCAGCTTCCCACTCGCCAGCAGGCGTACAGAGTCACTTGAACCCCCTGGCACCAGCAGGTAAGGACCCCGTGACCGGTCACTCACCGCTTCTTGGCATTGATAGAACAGGGACCCCTCTGAGCCTTCTGGCCCCAGTGAAGTGGGGGGGACGCGCCGGTGCCCTGGACTTCGGAGGGGCCCAGGTGCCTCTGCGTGGCATCTGCGAACCTTGTTTATACCGTCAGGACACATGCCTGTCCCCGAAGCACTGGTACCTGGTTTAATTCCTCAGCGTTTTAAGAGTCTCCTTGGGGCCGGGGCTGCCTGGCCACCTGTTCTACACCGCTCTGAGCTAGCAGCAAGACCGCCCCCCGTAGCCGATAGCTCTGCTTGGGAGTAGGCATCTCTCACCCTACCTGCTTCCAGTCCTTGCTGGGAGAGGGAGGAGGTGGGATGCCGTCTAGAATCTGTGCCGGCTGTTCAAGCTCCATCTTTCCCCCTCCCCTAGCACGCCAAATGTCACCATCTTGTGCCTGTGACAGGGCTTTGACCAGGACTCTGGTGAGGAACCGGGGGAGGGTGTGGAGAGACTGAGTGCAGGCATCTTATGGCACGTGTGAGGTGTTGGCTGAGAGCCACTTCCTGCCCGTGCAGCCTTGGTGTAAGGTGAGGGAAGGTGCACCCATGAGTATCCCACCTGGCCCGGTGGGCTTCTTCCTGACTGACCCTGCCCTTTTCCAGCGGCTAAGGAGCTTGCAGTGACCCCAGAGCCAACTCAGACTGGACTCTGACCACTTGGAGTCTATCCAAGGCCTCCCTCTCACTTTTTTTTTTAGTTGCCCAGGCTTCATGGCATTCTGCCCTCTGATCTTTGCCCTATCCATTCTCAGAGTAGACTTAATGCACCAGTAACATGGGCAGTTTTCCACTGTTGTGCGTGTTGGCATCCCTGTAATGGTGATCGGTGCCCTCTGCCTGCCTGCCCGCCCTAGCCAGGGCCCTGCTCTTTACACCTGTGTTGTTGCCAAGCACCACTGGAGATCTGGGTCCTCATACTGGCGTGGGGAGCTCGGTGGGCTCTTAAGAACCATGCAGGCTTCAGTGCCACAGGAAACAGGGCAGGGAGCAAAGCTTCCATTACTTCTGTTTTGCCACCCACAGCCCTGCAAGATGGAGCATTTTACTCTCAGCTCTGCAGGATGTAGCCTCCAGTGTTACAGTCCCCAGAGGGGGAAGGAGGGGCTCCATCAGAGGCTTCCTGTCCTTGCCCACAGAGCACCAAGTGTCGGGCTATTCAGACCCCTGGACTGACCTGCGGCTGTGCCCCTTCTGAAGGGCACAGATTTGTGCGTGTAGGGGTGAACCTCAGGAACATTCAAGAGGGGGAACAAGGAGCAAGAGAATCAACAAGTACCTTTACATAATTCTGTAAAATAAGCAAGATAGGCATTATTTCTCCATTTCTATAGATTAGAAAAACACAGGCTCAAAGTAGTTTGCCCAAAGTCTCGGAAGAGGCAGAGACAGAGTTTGAACTCTAGTCCAAAAACCACATCCCTTTCTCTATACTAGGTCCCCAAACAGAACGTTACAATGACCTAGGGAACTTTAGAAAAATACAGATTCCTAGATCTTAACCTTGGCATGTCTGACTCATGAGGTCTGGAGGAGGGCTGGGCATTTGGTAAAGCTTTTCAGATCTTCCTGATGTGCCCCCAAGTTTGAGAACCCCAGTATTACATCACCTTGGGGATGGTAGGTGATCGATAGGGCGCTTAATGAGAAGAAAACCAAACACTTCCGGAAGCATGTCAGGAGTGCCCTTGCATAGTAGCCCTGTGCTGGGGCAGTGGGGCATTCAGAAAAGAATGTATTTGGAAAATCCTATAAAATTAGGGAGAGGGCATTGGGAGGAAAGACTTTCCCCAGACAGGCCTTGGAGCTTAGAGAACCAGGTGCCCACTGGGCTTGACCTCCCCTCCTTGCTTTGGCTGCAAGGAGGGATACAGACATTTGGAACAGTACACCTGCCCTGGCCACTGCCCCTGTAATGTTGTTTATGTGGAACTGTCTTTTCTGCCAGCCTCAGGTGAAAGTCCCCAGTGCCTCAGCTGAAACAAACCCTCCGTCCTTTCCTCAGGCTCCATGCTCATTCTTAGCTGGGTCTCGCCTTTCATTGCACATCCACCCTCCGTACTTGCCCCATCCTGCTCTGCTCCCCTCCTGTACATACCTGAAACCTTGGGGCTGAGGGGCCTGATAACTGGACAGACAGTGGCTGGAAAGGGAGATTAAGGATAACAGATTGGTGGTGGCTGCTGAAGCTGTGTCGAGAATTCTGCCTTCAGATCTTGGCTCAGCAGGTGAGTTCTCTGATCAGCACTCTCTGCTATAGGCTTGAGAGGGCTACTGATGGTACGTGGGCCTCACGTTTGCCATCCCTAGACCAGTCAGGTAGAACAGTCTCCACTTCTTTGGCATCTTCCAGGACTCAGTGGCAGCCTCTTTGGCATGTTGAGGGCGCCTCACCCACATCTTTCTCGCTTATCTTCTGGCCTTGTCCCAGCAGCCTGACCCTGGACAGGTCACACAGCTTGTGGATTAGCTGGTTTTGCACCCCAGGGGCATCAGAAATTACCTGGCACTTCACACACTTAGACATGAGGAGCCTCGGCCTACAGGTTGGCTCTGACGCTCCTGCCCTTCATTAGTGCTCAAAGTCATTAATTCCCAAAGGGAAGGAAACACACCTGTGGAACAAGTTTGAGACAATAGGCCCCATTTAGAGGTTATGCCACAGCTGGCCCCAAGTGAGCATGGTCCTGAGGTCCAGTCGGGCAGAGGCAGCCCTGGTTCGGAGTGGTTCTGCAGTGACTGGGGAGGGACGCGAGGAGGGGTGCCTCACGCTCAGAGGCGAGAATCCCTGTCTGTGGTGCCAGGATGTCTGGGAGCAAAAGGAGCCTCTTTGAGTAGTTTGTCTTGCTCGGGCTAATACTGGGAGTGGCCCAGGTTGCCAGGGGAGGTAGGTACAGGCCAGAGTCCCTGAGTTTCTGCCGGTTTGGGGAGAAAAAGGTGCCTCGGCGCCTGAGCTGTCAGTCTGTTCTCCCTCCGCCTGATCGCCACCAGTCACGCGTGTGGAGCTGTCCAAGGTCGGGAGCTGGGGAGGGATCTCAGTCTTCCCTCTGCTGCCACACACCCGCCAGAGCTCATGGGTCAGGGGAGGGCATGATAACTGTTGTCATTTTTACTCTGTGCCATACTTCAAAAAGGTCAAACGTCAGAATGCAGAGCTGCCCGGGGCTCTCAGTTGGCAAAAGAGAGCGCGAGAGTAGGTGTCCTCCTGGGCAAGGACAGAGGAAGGACTTAGTGGCCCTGGTCAGACAACAACGCTTAGGCCCTGGGCACTTGGAAATTGGAGAGAGAACTAGGGCTGCCCTCCTTGGCTTCCTGGAGCCCTTTCCAGAATTCACCAGTCACCGCCCCCAAGCAGATGAGGAGGTGAGTGGGCGCGCTGGCCCTGAGGCTTGGCTTGTGCTGATCCCTATGAGAAGCAGAGGTTGGGTCTCTGCACCTCCGCAAAGACTCTGTCAGAGTTTTAAGGTCCAGAAGTGGACCAAGGAACTTGTCCTGCAGTATCGCTAGAACGACACAAGGGGGCAGCACCTACCGTTGTTGGGTAGGTTGACTCTCCTAGAGCCAGTGCACTTGAACTAGAGACCTGCTGTGGGTGGACACACAGAGACCTCCTACCGGTGAGTTACCTGATACTCTGGCTTCCAAGACAGAGCTGATCAGAATGTGGCAGAAGGCAGTCTGGGCAGGAGCTTCCACTTTGCCCAGGCCCAGCCCCTCCCCCTCCCTACAGACCTACAGATTGAAACCCAGTCTGGTGTCCCTGACTGGGCCAAGGTCTCACAGCTAGCTAAGGGTTATGTGGGACTCCAAATGCCAGGGTCGTGTCAATCTGTACCACGTTACAGGACCCCAACCTCCCTGCGCTCTGAGAAATCCTCCTCTGCCACCTTCCAGCGGGCCCTCGCCCTCTCCTCCCTGCCCCCTCCGCCTCTCCTAGAGGCTGCTGCTGTCCCTGCAGGATCCTCTAAGCCACAGGGGGGTAGGGACGGTGTGGGTTAGAAGCAGGAGCTTCTGCACCGGCATCCAGGCTCAGTAACCCACCCCCCATTCCTGGGTGAGATTAGTGGGTGCACCTCTGGGTGGTGTCAAGCACTCATTCCTTGCTCCCCTAGACTGCTTCCCCTGTGTTGCGTATGTGAGGCTTCTGTTACCCTTAGGGAATCAGCCCCACACAGGGCCCGCCTTGTGGTTCCCACCCCCACCATGGTTCTCAGCACAGGGCCTGCCTGGCACTCCTGTCACAGGGGAGAGCCTTGGAAGGCAGTTTCGGGTGGGCAGAGGGCAGGCCGGGGCAGCCACCAGATGCCCTGGAGGAGCTCTCGTTCTGCCGTCTTCCCTTGCCCCATCCCCCTTTTCAGCTGAGACACCAGAGACATGGTTAGGTGGTGGGGAGCAGGTGAGTGTGCCCAGGGAGAGGGGAGGGGGCTGTGGAGATGAGCCCCCCCAGCCCCCCCACAGTTCCCTGCCTCCAGGTGATTGATGTGCCCCCTCGTCTTCCTCTGTCAGTGAGCAGTTAGTTGCCAGAAGCTTGTAAATCCATCAATTTCAGGTAATCATCACAACAACCTTGTAGTTGGTTTTACACCCATTATGCAGATGACAAGCCAAGGCTCAGAGAGGTCAGGGGCCTGGCCCAGGGTCAGGCAGCTCACACCAGAGCCCAATGTAAGGTCTTTTCACAACACCAGGCTATCCTACTTACTAGTACTCTTTTTTCCTGTTCTTTTATTTTCCCATTCCCAAACTGGTGGAGTTTAAGGGGTTTTCGTGCTCTGTGAAATTGAGAGATTCTTGTTGTGTAGGATTAGAGTGAGACCCAATCACCGATCTGCTCCTGAATCTCCAGGGAGACCTGCTGCCAGGACCCCAGCTGCAAGGGGAGCAAGGCTGGGTTGGAGGAGGCCCATGAGCAGGAAGAACGGGGCCGTGAGCAGGTGTCATGGGGCTCCCAGGCTGGGTGTGAGTAGAGGGGCAAGTCTACGACTTCTTATCTTGCTTCAAAGTACAGGGAGTAGAAGACTCAAGGGACATGTGTAAAGGAGCCCTGATATCCCCTGGGGTCAGTGGCCCAGGGAGAGGTGCCTGGGAGGACACCGCGCTCAGGGCCTGGGGCCTCATTTGTACCTGGGTCCTCATGGTGAGAGGTCTGTGCCCAGAGCTCTCCTTCCACTTTTAGAGACCTCCTCCTCATTGCTCCTGGCCGAGCGCCGGCTCCGAGCTCCCGCGTGGAGGCCTCTCCCCTGCCAGGGCTGAGCTGATCACAGCACATGCTGGAATAGCTGTCTGGGAGCCTGGGCCTGCACCACCCACGCCCTGCATCAGCGCCTCGCCAGTTAACAGCTTGCCTGTCTCTCCGCCCCACCCTTCCCCAGCTCGCTGACATTTTACTGAGGCGCGGGGGTGGTTGTGAAAGGGAGCAAGCTGGTTCCTGCTCCCAGCCCACACAGACACCCCACTGACACAACCTGCCACCCACGAGCCCTCCTCTGGAAGGCATCTTTTCGGGGGAGACCTTCCTTCCGGCCCCAAAGACATGGGGTTCCTACTATGTGGTAGTGTAAGGAACACATCCAGGGGTCCATGCTACTGCTGAAACCCATCCACGGAAGACCCAGGACAACTCCAGGGAGCTGTTCTGCCTGTGGTGTTTTTTTTTTTTACAAAATTACTTTGAAATCTTTTTAAAAGCATTAAATATTTTGCAATTAGAAAAGTATACAGTGTAACACCCATCACTTAGCGTGGTCTGGTCTTACCATTATACCATATTTGCTTTAGGTAGAGATGGAGACCCCATGTCTCCCTCCCCAGAGGAAACTATAATCCTGATTTTGGTGCTTGTATTCTCATACCTGTTTTAAAATTTTTCCTACATAGATACGCATCCATAGCAACATACATACTGTTGTGTATAGTTTTGCACTTGATTTAAATGGTATCCATACATATTCTGAATTAGATTTTTCCTTTCATGTTGTTCTGGAGATTTAACCATCTTGAAACGAGCTCTAGTAACCCATTTTAACTAACATATACTATTCCTTTTTGTAAACATACCACAACTTATTCAACCAGTCTTCTGTTAATGGACACTTAGGGTGTTGACAGTTTTCTTTTTGCCATTGGTTGGCAGGCAATCCTTCAGAGCCTCTTCCAGCACACGGTTCCTTGTGCGTTCTGCCAGCCAGGGCTTGGTTACAGCTTCAATGGTGGTCGCCAAGTTGTGCTCCAAAGTGGTTGTCCTAATTTTTAGGTCTCTGGAGTTATTTTCTTTCTTTAAAGTTTTGGTAAACTGAGGAACTAGTTACTGTGAACAAACGTTTTCTCTTTCAAGCTTGCAACAGTCCCATGAGGAAGACAAGGCAGCTGTTCTTCTCGTCTTTTAGATGGAGAAGTTGAAGCTCGAGAGAGTAAGAGATGTGGTGTGAGGTCTTATATCTGGTCACAGACAGAACCCCTCTGGACCCTTGAGTCCAAATCCTTTGAAAAGACCTTTGTCTCCTGTGGCCTCTGAGAGAGATTTTAGGCACAAAGCCCTCTTGGAAGTTGATGGAAGCCTAGGGACCAGCCAGGGTGGGGCCCTGGGGCTGACAACTGATTCTGAGATCTTAACAGGAGGAGTAGGGAGCCGCCCGGTCAGGTAGGTAAATTTTGAATGAGGGGTGAAGAGGGAATGCTGCTCCTGGCAGATGGGAAATGGGAGCCTGCCACAGACGCAGGAGGAGGCAGTGAGTGGGACAGTCACAGGAGAAGAGGGTCATGGGGGCCAGTGGGGCCTGGGGTTTTAATGCTCCCAGCAGGGGATTGGGAGACTTGAAGGGAGACCGGTCAGTGTTCCCATCAGAGGTTGGTTTCAGTGTGTGCCCCTGAGACACCAGAACTCGGCCCAAACCCACAACTTGTCCACCCAGTGCTGGCATGAAGGCCTGCCATGGGGACACTATGCTAGCCTGAAGCCCTTTGCTCTCAGCTTGATCCATGAGACTGAACCTGAATCATTTGCTTTTCCCTCCATTTATTCTTCAGACCATGTCCGGCACTTCTAGACCCTGGGGATGCAGTTACAAGCAATACTTGATCCCTGGGGCTCTCAGTCTGATGGAGGGTACAAACTTGTGAGCCAATGCTGATGACCCAGAATAACCAAGAGAGGGCCTGAGCGTGGGAGCAGTTAACCCCCTGGGAGAACTTTCCAGAAGAGCCAGTGTCTGAGCCGAGAGGAAAAGGATGAAGGAGAGTCCACTGAGTAGAAGAGGGGAGTGGAATTCCAGGTAGAAATATTGCTGGGTGCTAAGGGCCCGGGTACAAAGAGACCCATAGGACTTTGTCTGATGGGAGCATCTACAGGTAGAGTGAGGGGTTGAGAGAGGGACTTGGAGCAGACGGCTGCGTGGGCATCCCAGCTCTCACATACTAGCTGCATGACTGCAGGCAAGGTATTTAATCTCTTTGTGCCTCAGTTTCCTTATCTGTAAAATGGGGGTGATAGTGCTAGCTATTAATTTTTATGAAATTAGGTGAGTTAATATTTATAAATGCTTAGAATAGTGTCTGGCATGCAGTGAGTCATGTATTTGTCAAATAAAATATAAAAAGTAGGAAAGAGAGATGGGAAAGGAGGCTGAGAGGCTGTTGACTGCTGGACCCAGATCTTTGCGTTTTGCTCAGCTGACAGTGGAGGGCCAATCAAGGGTAAGTGGGCCCTTTAGAGTGGATTCTGGTCCCAGTGGGAGGATGGCTTGGAGGGGAGGCTCCAAAGGAATGAGTCAGTCAGTAATTCTACAGATATTTCTCCAGGGCCTACCAGGAGCCAGACCCTGAGACAGGGACTCAAGACGTGAAGGAGAGACTGTGGATGTTTCAGCAAGGAGCTCAGAGCTCGGGCCCCGGCCCAGCGCCCAGGCGCCTGAGGCAGACCCTTCTCTCGTCTCCTTGCCCGACCCCCTCCCTTTGTGACTTCATGTCGTCAAATCCTGCTGTCCGGGTTTCATAAGGGAACCACAGAAAGCAGGGAGTACGCAATGGCATCCAGACCAGAGAAGGGCCTCGGCTGCCACTCTTCAGGTCCTCTGGAGAGGAGAAGAAGGTAGCTGCTAAAACAAAGGCTGGTGCCATTTCCTTGTGGCCACCAAAGAGAAGTGGCCTGGACCAGCCTGGCCTTGTGGTCAGTCCTTGGGTGCGGTACCCGAAAGTGGAGGAAGCCCTTCTCTTCCCTTGTGGCTCTGGCCACTCCCCCTGAAATTTCCTATTCCTTCCTCCTGAGCTGATTGGCAGTAAACACTGGCCTCACTGCCGGGCACTGCCGGGCATGCCCAGAAGCACTAGACCTGACCCCTGCTCCTCAGGAGCTCGTGGTCTGGTGGGTGGGAGGAATGAGGCCTACGGATTTGAAAAAGTCAGGACTTCTAAGGGTCCAGTGGCAGAGAAGCCAAATGGGTAGTGTGGGGTTATCAGTGGGGGTGATGTGTCCTTGGCTGGGGCAGCTGTGAGCAGCTGGGGCTTGGATGTGAGGTGGGGGAGGAGGCCGGGATTCTAGGCAGAGTGTGTGTGCTGTGTGTAGGCGTCCAGCAGGGAGCGTGGACACAGCCACACTGGGAGACAGAATAGTTTGACCTGGTTAGAAACCAGGGTTTGTGTCAAGCATGGGAGGCATTGTTGCTCAGCGCCACACTGCAGACACCGCCTTTGCCAGGCTGGAGGACTTAGAATTCTTTCCAAATCAGTGGTTCCCAAAGTATGGTTTGGGGGTGGGCTAGACCCTTTTAGGGGATTGGTGAAGTCAAAACTATTTTCATCAATTTTCCGAGCTGCCCTGGTTTGTGCTCTTACCACTGTGTTAATATTTGTGTTAATAGGGGAAAAGCAGTGGTGGTAAAACTGCTGGAACCTTGGTACAAGTCAGGGGAATGGCTCCCACATAAGCGAGAGGCCATTGTATTCTTCACTCCACACTCACAACAACCAAAATTGCAGTAAAAGTTGTTCATTTCAATAAAGCCTAGATCCTTGAGTATATGTCTCTTAAAATATTCTGTGTGGAGAAATGTGCAGTGCGCATGCGGCATTTTGCTGCACCCCAGAACCAGACGGTCGTCTTGAAAAGCACTTCTCAGCTGAGCCGCAAGGTGCACGGTGTCACGGACACCATCACAACCAGCAAGCGCCCGACAGGCAGAGCTCTTCAGGCTTGGTATTTAGCAGACATCTTCTCAAAAGTGGATGAAGTGAGCTTGTCACTTCAAGAACAGAATCAGTATTTTTGCTGATGGTAAAATTTGAGCTTTTGAGCAAATATTAGGATTTTTGGAAACCTTGTATCCACTATCTAGAGTCTGACAGCTTCTGAGGACTTAGGTTTTGCTGATGAGGTCAGTAGTGATGTTAGCAAGTGTGATTTTTTAATATTGTGTCATGAGATGTGTCAACATCTGGAAGATCTTTGTAACTCAGTAAACTAGTAATTTCCAGTGGCTGATCCTTGATGTTACAAAGTTCAGAATGCAAGGTCGACCAGTGAAATGTTTGTTGATAAGGTTTCGGATACCACATGACCACTAACCTTTAAGAAACTACCACTTGTCATATTTTGGTGAAGTAGCGAGAAGAATATCCATAGTTGTCTGAGAAGGTCACCAAAGTACTGCTTCCTTTCCTAACTACATGTCAACTTGAGGTAGAATTTTCTTCATGTACTTCAACCAAAACAACACACCCCAACACATGGACTGCAGAGGCAGGTATGAACGTCTGTCATCTTCTGTTAAGCCAGACATTAAAGAGAGTTGCAAAATTAAAAGTGTCACTCTTAACTTTTTTGTTTTCGAAAATACAGGTAATTTTTCTTGAAATTATGTTATTTACATGCAATGGGTTTATTTTTAAATGAATAAATATTTTAACCATTTCTCAGTTTTAATTTCTCATATGGTAAATATTAACAGCTATAACCCCCATAAACAAAACTTTTTGAGGATCTTCAGTAAATTTTTAAGAGTATAAAGGGGTCATGGCACCGGGAAGTTTGAGCACTGCCATTCTAGACCCTAGGAAGCTGGGAGTGAAAGCTGGGGGGTGGCATTCTGGGCAGCCTGGGTGTGACATGGGCTGGCCTCTCTTGGACACAAACCAGAGCAGCTCTGACAATCCCCCGGAGACCCGGGACGGGGAGTCCCAGTGCGCCCGCCCCTGAGCTGTGGGCATCACAGGCCCCCCGCGGGGCTCGCGAGCAGGGCCGCCTGTGTGGGGCGGGTCCAGGCCTCCTGTCTGATAATACTTGTGAAAAAGTGCTTCAGGAGTTGTGAAACACTCTCCAGATATTTATTGTTGTGGTTATTTTGTCTGGAGCTAGTCTTCAGCCGTCTAGGATGCTTTCCCCAGTCCCCCGGAAACCTGTCCAGTGGGTGTGAGAGGGCATCAGGCGGCCAGTTCCCTCCCCAGGAAGGTGAGGCGTCTGCCCCCCAGGCTCCCTCTGCAGACCTTCCCCAAAGCCCAGGCAAGGGGCTGCGCTCTAACCGGTGCCAGCTGGAGGGGAGGCCGCTGGGCTGTCACTTGGCCTGGCTCTGGGGACTTCGAAGAGAAGCCAGGAGGCGGGGCGCCTTTGGCGTGTGCCCGCCCACTCGCTGCAGGGCCTGGAGCCGCTGCTGGGAGAGGAAGTGCAGCTGTTTACCAGTCGGGTTATTTTCATAACGGCTGTCTCAGGCTGGGGGGAGGAGAGTGGCGAGGGGGAGGGGACAGGGGTAGCCACAGCGGCTCTCACTCCAAACTGGGACTTGCTCAGCCAGAGGCCAGAAGCCTGGAGCTGGGGCTGGGGCTCGCCAGGCCAGGGGACCCTGGCCCCCACCCGCTCACCAACCTCCTGCCTGCCACGCTGCCTTCCAGATCAGGTCAAAGGGGGCTCCCCCAACCCCTCCTTGCTGCCTTCCTCCCTCCTGTATCTCGCCTGGGTGGGTCTGGGCAGGGATGGACCAGGGTAGGCCCCGGCACCACCATCCCTACACAAGGCTCCTGAAGCTGATGGAAAAGGAAAGGAATGGGAAAGAGTAGGTGGGGCTCCTTTCCCAGCAGACCCTAGAGGTAAAGGGTGCTGGCTTGGTCACCTTTATCATTCCGCCCTGGCCCACCTACTCCCCACTGTGCATTTTTGTTTGTTTCCGTTTGGGGCAGGATCCCCTTAGTGAGTTGAGACCTTGGGGAAGAAGGGACCCTGCCTCCCCAGCCTCCTTCCCTCCGGCCTGGGGGCTGTGGGAGCAGAGCAGCCAGAGATGGCTTCTGACCTGCAGCCCTCTGGGGGGGCAGCTCCAGACCCTCGCTCTGGGGCTGCTGAAAGTGGGGCCACCATGTACCTCCCCAGCCTTCTCTAAGGAGAGGGGCATGCAGTGGCACTCGAGCACTTCTGCAGGCAGGAGTTCCTAGGGGCCAGGCTGGTACTGGGCAAGAGCGTGAGGAGGCGCCCAGGCTGCCATCCTCATGTGGTGGGTGCTGGCGCCCTCGGTACTCCTGCTTCCCTGCCTGGGTTCCCACCCCTGATTTGGGCAAAGACAAACCCCAGAAGGTGGCATGCTCCACACGCCCTGGTGTCTGCTGTGTCCCTGGTATAGGCCCTGCCAGTCCCCTACTGTCTGCCAGGTGTCCGGTACTTTATACCATCCTCTTACCAGAACCTCCCTCATGCCAACCTTCTGAAGTAGGCGGTATGGTCCCCATTTTACAGATGAGAAAACTGAGACTCTGAAAGCTTAGTTGAACAGCCCGGAAAAGCAATGGGATCAGGATGCCAAAGCCTTCAGGTTTTTCCACTTAAACTAACATAGGGTGTGAGATCGTCTAGGCTGGGAGGCCAGGAGCCCTGTAACTTTCTAGCCAGTAGCCAGTAACACCGGGCCCTCTTGCCGGCTCACCTGCATGGGCAGCTGCCTTGTCCGCTCAGCCGCCTGCGGCCGCACTCGTGGCTGTTCATGTGGATACACGGCCAGACACCCCCGTGTGTCTCCCCCGTAGCATCCTTTGTCCTGCCCAGACTCCCGGCCTTCCCAGCCAGCTAGAGGTTCCTGGGGCCCACGAGTCCCTTCCCATCCTGCCCCATCTGGCTGTGACAGGCTTCCCCCAGCCCCCGACCAGAAGGCTGAGGAGCAGCCATTTCTCTCTGTTGGTGCCAGAGCGCTGTGGGGCCTCCTCCAGGGACCTTTATACGTGCTGCGTGGCGTGTTGAAGGTGACAGCATGAGGTGAAGAGAAGCTACCACTCAAAGATGTGCTGTGGGAAAAGGCTCCAGGCCCAGGCAGGGGGAAGGCTGGGACAGGCCTGGGGCCGGGCTGGCCTTCTGACCAGACCCAGAGAAGCCTCAGCACAGATAGGAGGTCAGGAGGCAGGCATTTGCTGACCAGAGGACAGAGGTTTCTATGGAGACCAGAGGAACAGGAAGCATGGGCCCTGGGGGGGAGGGGGCCCTGGGAACATAGAGGTGTGGGTGACTTGCGGGAAAACTTGTCATAAAATGTCCAATCAGCAAGTGTGACGGCCTCCTTAGACAAACAAGGCAAAGAGGCCCATGAGATGACGGTACATGGCCACACGACACTGGCCTGGCCTGCCTGCCTGGCCTCCGGCTCATAGGCCCTGCACCACAAGGTAGCCGAGGACGCTCCTGGGCCGACCGGCAGTGTGCGGGCCAGAGCGCTGTGGGAGCGCCTGTCCGCCGCCTCCGGGTCGTGAGGTGGGCTGTGCAGGCGACGTCCTCCGCCCCACCCCTCTTGTCAGTGTGGGTCTGGGGCAGCAGGCAGGGTCTCGCCCTCACTGCCACCCACAGGGCGCCTGCCTCACCTCCCTGCCAATGACTGTGGCCTTTTGTTTTCTGGGTGACATTGGCATCAGGCGATGTGTCCGGGTGACTAATCTCCTCCAGGCTGGACAGCTGCCACAGGGCAGCCTGACCAGACAGGCAGGGAAAGCTGACACCCCGGGGGGTGCTGGCAAGCCAGTGCCCTGGTAGCATGGGCGCCGGGGCCCTCGGGCTCCTGTTCCTGGGCACAGTGCAGACCCCGAGCCAGGCAGACCGGGGTCCAGGTGCCTGTTCTGCCCGTGAGCGGCCATGTGGCCTTGGGGCATGGTACCACACCTCTTCAAGCCTCAGCTTCCCTGTGTGTGTGATGGAGCCGTCGATCCTGCTGCGTCACCTGGTTGTGGTAGGGATCCAGTGAGATGATAAGTGAAAGCGCTTAGCCCAGGACCTGTCACAGAGCAGATGTTCAGTAACTGGGACTGTTATTGTTATGGGTCCTTTACCGATCCATGCCGCCTTAGTTCCAGTCTGTTGCCCAGAAGGAAAGGCCCTGCTGTCCACCGTGTCTCTGGAGTGCAGGCTTTGCCTTCAGGAAGACTTGGTTTCCACCTGGCTCCACACTGACTAGCTGTGGACTTCAGGCAAGTCACCTCCTTGCGCCTCAGGTTCCCATCAGGAACACGGGATGGTACAGTACCAAGACCTTAGCGTTGCTGTGGTTCATAAAATGCTACACGTGTTTGTAAAGGGCTTCGCACAGTGCCTAGTACATGGTGGTTAGCTGTGAGGGTCCTCAGTGTGGGAGAAAGCCAAGAGCTCTCTGCCCACACCCACTCTGCCCCTGGAGCTCCCCTCCAGCCCTTCTCCCTGTCAAACCTGCAGAGGCCAGGCCTGTACACAGCAGAGACCAAGAGCCAGGCAGTCTCAAACAGTTTGTGCAGACAAAGCCACCCTGGCTCCACACTGATGGAGAGCTCAGACACCCCGGCGCCCACCCACCCCTGCCTCAACTTTCTACAGCCACCCCGCTCACCCCGCCCCTAGAGCAGGAGCAGGTCAAAGCAGGCGGCGGGGAAGTGGGCACTGCACGGGCGCCCACGCCTGGCTCAGGTCGTTGTCTGCCAGGCGCTCAGCACACAGCAGTATTTCTCCTCTTGGCCCCCTGAAGGTGTCCGTGGCTGTGACCCACGCCTCCCTGTGGCTGCCAGGGTGGACACAGGTGTCCCTGGGCACTCCGGAGGCATTGCCTCCTGCGGCACGTACCAGGCTTCCTGCCCTTCTGCCACCGAGGAAGGAAGCAGAGCACATGCTCAGAACAGGTTGGGAGGAGGTTTGGGCAAGGGTGCTCCCTGCAGGAGAGAGCGTTGAGCAGCTGGGGTTTTTAGCAGTGGCGCCTAGGACAAGGCGCAGTTCACAGGCACCCTCAGTGGCAGAGCCGGAAGGGTTTCCAGATGTCACGCAGTGCTTTCGCACCGGTGGTGTCTGTTCTGAGCCTCTGCAGAAGGCCACGGTAGGGCCGTCTAGGACCAGAAGAATTCTTACTGTTAGCCTCTCAGAGATGCAGATGCCCCACACACCCAGAATCCAGAGGCTTTTCTCTGGGCTCCGTCCTCGTTTCTTCCCATGTGAAGTCCCCGTGGGTGAAGATGGGTGGTTTCTCTCCCTATACAGCTGCTCCTCCAGTTCCCTGGGGGTTTACTTTCTCCAGGGTCCTTTGATCCCTAAGTCGGATGTCAAACCCTTTCCATTTCTAGTGGCACTCTCAGCCTGACCCCACAACTTGGGACGGAGAATCTGGGGGTCTTACCAGGATTGAATTTCTTTTTGGAGAGCCTCGTTTTATGACCATGGCTTAGTTTGTACCGTGTCTCAGGAGAGGATACCCAAACCCAACCTGCTCAATGTTGGTGGCAAAACAAAGACCTGATAAGAGGAAAAGCCTTGCCCTCAAGCCCCTCAGCATGTACAGGCCGACTCTGGATGGGAGCCCAGGACTCCAAACGTCCAGCTTCCTTTTTCTTTTCTTTTCCATCAGCCTCAGGCAAGGGAACCAAAGCCCTTTAGGCCAGGGCTTTGTGGATGATGATGCCTGGACAGGAGAAGCCAGATGGGTAGCTGGGAGCCCCTCCTACCCCTTTCCCCTGCAGCATAGGGATGTAACTGGGGAGAGCAGTAGGGCTCTGACAGCAGTAAACGTGGGCTTCCGTGATGGCCTCAAAAATCCCCGTTTATGGACTTCAGAGGCCTTAGACACCCTTTCCTCCCAAGTGTCCCTTCTCTGCACAAATGGCAGAGGTTGTGACTAGGTTCCTGGGCACAGGATGGGCCATGGCCTAGCCCAGGCCCTGATGCTCTGATGCTCCTGGTCTCTGTGCCCAACAGCCACCCGCCTGCCCCTCCCATGGAGACCTTCTTTAGGAGACACTTACAGCGGAAGGTGCCAGGCCCTGGAGAGGGGCAGCGGCGGCCTAGTGGTGTGGGGCTGCCCACAGGCAAGGCCCGGCGCCGCTCCCCTGCTGGACAGGCCTCCTCCTCTCTGGCACAGCGGCGCCGCTCCAGCGCACAGGTCCAGGGCTGCCTCCTGGGCTGCAGGGTGGGAGCCCAGGGCACCAGCCGCCGGCGCTCCAGCACCGTGCCCCCCACCTGCAACCCCCGCTTCATTGTGGGTGACGTGCCCACCCCACAACCTGTCACTGTTGGCGCCCAGCTTCTGGGTGCACCCCTGCTGTTTGCTGGGCTTGTGGGCACGAACGAGGAGGAGCAGGTCCAGGAGGATGTGACGGCTGCAGCGCTGAGTGCCACACAGCCAGAAACCAAAAGACCAGGGCCACCCTCCCACTGGGGCCCCCTGCCCCTGCTGCCCGTGCCTCGTTGCCTGCGTTGGCGGCGAGCCTCCTCCCACCTGCTCTCTGCTGACATGGTGTACGGTCACTATCGGCGCCTCAGCCAGCAGCGGCCCTCCGCCCAGCACCCTGGCCCTGGGGGCCAAAGAGCCTCGGGCACCGCAGCTGGCCCTCTGACGCCTGCCCGAGTGTACCCGCTCTCCCGCAGGCGCCAGGTGGCCCTGCGGCGCAAGTCGGCCGGACCCCAAGCCTGGAGCGGCCTGCTTGTGTAGGTACAGCTGCAGCTGAGGGGCCTGCGTAGAGAAAGGGCCTTGAGCTCCGGCCGCCTGCGCCAGCACACTCTGTGAAGAGGGCTGATTCTCCTGCGGGGATCCCCTCGGAGTCTTGGGCTGCTCCCCTGCCTGTTGCTGTCCCTGTCTTGGCTTGGGGCTGAGGTCATGGTGAGGGGAAAGGAAGCAGAGCCGCCAGGTGCTCAGCTGGCCTCAGCTATCTCCTTTTCTGTAGGAAAGCCATCAGCAAGCCGGGCCTCCAGCACCTGGCACCCCCTCCTCCCGTTCCCGGGGCCCTGTGCCGCGAGCCAGAGCAGCAGATCAGGAGCGCTGTGGACTGGAGCGTGAGTGGCCGGGTGCCCGAGGGGCAGGCTGTACCGTCCCCTGTGGGCCGCAGCAGTGTGGGGTGGAGGTACTGCGGGCGGCCGTAGGATTTGCCCATAGGCCTAGGGAGGCAGGCAAACCTCCTGGGGTGGCCACATTTGAGCCAAGCGTTAGGGGTGATGAGGAAACACGAGAAAGCAAAGTAAATTAATGGTGGCTGGGGCAGATTTGTCTTGGGAGAAAGGGTTGCTGGGGCGGGGAAGGGACTGACTGGTGGGCCGGGCTGCAGGCACACCCTGAGCATGTTCACCCCGTGGTCTAGGAGTCAGCGACGTATGGGGAGCACATCTGGTTTGAGACCAACGTTTCAGGGGACTTCTGCTATGTTGGGGAGCAGCGCTGTGTAGCTAAGATGCTGGTGAGTGAGCTGTGTGTGGCACGCTCCCCCTGGTGGTGGAGCCAGGGTTAGGCCGACCCCTGCTGGCCTGACAGCTGCAGCCCTTCCTGGGGAAGGTGGGAACAGACTCCCCTGAGCGCCCCCATTGTGGGCTGCCCAGGGGTGGCACGAGGAATGCGGGCTAGGTCCCAATGCCAGGACTGGGAGCTCCCGCTGTACGCAGAGGGCAGCTGTGCTGGGGCAGATGTGAGGATTTCTCCTCCTGCCCTGGGGCAGCATCCTGGATGGAGTTACCTGGTGCCTCAGGGACCCTCTCTTTCTTTGCTGCAGCAGAAGTCAGTGTCCCGGAGAAAGTGTGCAGCCTGCAAGATTGTGGTGCACACCCCCTGCATTGAACAGCTGGAGAAGGTGAGTGTGGTGCTCAGCTGTTACTGCCCTCCCCTTGGGGTGCTGCAGCCCTCCCAGCATGCGTGCGCACACACACACACACACACACACACACACACACACACGTGTGAATATGGCTGCTCACATACTCACGTCACAAGCACTGCCTGCCAGCACAGCCAGCATGCACGGTGGTGAGAGGCCAAGCACCCTGGAGCCCAATTGCCTGCATATCCATCCTGGCTCCCCCCTTTATTAGCTGCTGTGTCCCCACTGCCTAGAACAAAGTGGGGTTCATTGGCTCTTCTTGACACCTGAATTAACGAATGCTGGCTGAGGCACATTTCGTCAGTTCCCTGCTGACACTTAGAAGGGGCCATTGCCTCGCTGAAGTGTCACAACAGCTGCGACTGGGCTGGTCCTGTGTAGCCCTAAAGCCTGGCCCTGTCCCCTGTGCCACTGTAGAGACCTTTCCCCAAGGACCATTGTCTGTCCACAGAGTGTCTGCGGCTGGGGCATGTCGGCCCCATGTTTCTAGAGGGAGGTAGAGGGAATGCTGGGTGGGAGGGCTCAGAAACCCAGACCAGCACGCCGGAAAGCCTCCAGGACTGGGAATGAGACGAAGCAGGCTAATGCGGGCTGCTTCCCCCAGTCCCTGACCCACAGAGGAAGGCTTCCCTGCAGTTTTGCTAAGGCTGAAGCAGGGACAATTAGGAAAAGAGAAGCAAATACAGTTTCAGGCATTACAATCCCATCACCACTCCCCAGGTGAAAATCCAAGGGGTTCCATACATAAGCTGAAGGTCTCCAGGGACCAGTCAGCGCCAGCCCGGGGGGCTTGTGCCGCCTGCACCTGCCTAGGCAGCGCGTGCTGGAGGGAGGGGGAAATGCTGGAGGACTAGACCGGTGCCCTTTCAGTTGGGGAGATGGACAAAAAAGTCCCAGTCTCCTTTATCCAGGATAGTAGGTGCGGAAGGAAGGCTTCCTTCTGGCTAGTGGAGGGGAGCCTGGTGCGGGAGGGCTTTTGAGGAGGAGGCGCCCCATGTTCTGGGGGCTCCCTGGATGACCTTGTGGGGGCGACTCTCAGTGGCCCATTCCTGGGGGGGGTGGCCACATGCCTGACCCCAGGAGGCGAGATTCTGACGTTTTGGTGGTCACTGCCTTATTTCACAGATAAATTTCCGCTGTAAGCCGTCCTTCCGTGAATCAGGCTCCAGGAACATCCGTGAGGTAAGTGCTCAGGGTGGTTAGGGGTGGGAAGGCCCCGAGTTTCCTGTATTGCCTCTGGAGTGCCACTGGGAGGCTCTGCTCCTTCTAGGGTATTCTGGGGCCAGGGAGGTGCAGGGCTGAGGCTCGGGGAGAGCCCCAGAGGGGAAGGCCTGGCTGGCCCTGTCTGTGGACAGGGTGGGAGTGCACCGTCGGCCTCTGTCCCTCCTCCGAGCCATAACGCCCACCTCCAGTCTTCAGCCACTCGTCATCTCAGGCACAGGACTGCCGAGAGCTTCCTGCAGCCCCGCCCCTCACCACTGCTACATCGAGGGGTGCAGGCACACCCAAGGCTTGTCCCCCTCTGCTCCACTCCCTCCAGTGATACTTCTTCCCTCCCCCACCAGCCAACCTTTGTGCGGCACCACTGGGTACACAGGCGACGCCAGGATGGCAAGTGTCGGCACTGCGGGAAGGTGAGGCCCCGCTCAAGGAAGCTGGCTGGCTGCTGCCCCTTGGACCTGGGCCTGTGGCCCCAAGCCTCCTGCTCTGTGTCCAGTGTGGCCTGTCCATTGCTAACTGTGCCTGGAGCACAGCGCCCCAGGGTTCCTCTCAGGCTGGCAGCAGGTCCCAGTCAGCTCCAGAGCACCTGGGTCTCTGGGCTGAGCAGGAGAGAAGTTCCTTCTAGTGTAGTGTATCCGCACTGCTTTGAAGTCATGGTGAGCCCTTTGAGAAGCGCTGACTTACTCTTCGATCAGCTCAGCAGGTGGCTGTTGAGCGCCTGTGGGCTGCCGAGTGCTTCCCTGGGGCGTGGGTGCCTGCCCTCCTGGAGGGGGGAGTGGCTGCAGGGCAGCTTCCTTAGCCCGTCCACGGTGGCTTTGCTCAGTTGTCCGCTCCTTGTTCTTTCCTCCACTTGCTCTTGTGCTCAGCAGCCCTCCATGAATGTTTGTGGAGGGAATGAGGGAATGAATATAAATGCTATAAAGAAGCCTGAAGAACTTTAAGAGCATGGGGGCCTGGTTGGGTCTGGGGTCAGGAACGTGGGCATCTGAGTCAGGCAGGATATGGCACTGGGCTGTGTCCAAGCAGATCATGCTTGTGAGCACCCAGTGCTTTGCAGTTAACTTCAGAGGCTCACAGGCCCCTGGCTGAGCCTCTGCTCTTGGGACTTGCTTTAGTTTTTTAATTAAAAAAAATGTGTGTACAGTTTCCCTGGGTGGAGAGAGGTTAGCAATAGAAGAGGGCCGGATGCGCTGTTTTGGGCCCAGGCCCTGGTGCTGCAACCACCGTGTCTCCTGCAGGGCTTCCAGCAGAAGTTCACCTTCCACAGCAAGGAGATTGTGGCTATCAGCTGCTCCTGGTGCAAGCAGGCAGTGAGTGGTGCCCGCCCTGCCCCCGCAGGCTGCCCCCCGTGGGATGGGATGCTGGCTTGGGGTCCCCAGGTCTCAGCTGGGCTTGGCTCAGCCACACCGCCCGCTCTCCCCTAGTACCACAGCAAGGTGTCCTGCTTCATGCTGCAGCAAATCGAGGAGCCGTGCTCTCTGGGGGTCCACGCCGCAGTGGTCATCCCCCCCACTTGGATCCTCCGAGCCCGCAGGCCCCAGGTGCGTCCTGCTCGCACCCCTGACACCGCCTGCACACTTGGGGTCTGTCCGCCGCCCCAGCCCGCCCACCTTGTCACCAATGCCCCTCTTTCCCTTGCAGAATACCCTCAAGGCAAGCAAGAAGAAAAAGAGAGCCTCCTTCAAGAGGAAATCTAGCAAGAAAGGGGCAGAGGTTAGACCTGAGGGTAGGCGGGCAGCCGGAGAGCAACAGGAAAGAGGCCTGTCTCTGGGAATGCTCATGCTGCAGCTTAGCCTTTAGTGGGCCCGTCTGGGGCCCCAAGGAGGGTGGGAGGTCAAGTCCCAGTTGCCTCTGTGGCCAGGCCCGCCCTGAGGCCTTTCTTGGGGCTGGCACGCGAGAGCGCACTGCTCAGAGGGGGGCGGCTCCGCCGGGA
The DNA here is from genome assembly GCA_029783875.1 of Phataginus tricuspis. NCBI lineage: Eukaryota > Metazoa > Chordata > Mammalia > Pholidota > Manidae > Phataginus > Phataginus tricuspis. The sequence goes on along the minus strand of JAQQAC010006904.1, from coordinate 1,739,672 downwards.
CAGGAAAGGGCCTTACAGGCTCGCCCCGCCCCCCAAGGAGGGCCGCTGGAGACCCTTCGTCATCAGGCCCACGCCGTCTCCCCTCATGAAGCCCCTGCTGGTGTTCGTGAACCCCAAGAGTGGGGGCAACCAGGTACGCCCTGAGGGCCCCGGGGAGAATGGGGTTGAGCTCCCCAGCCCCAGCTTCTCCCCACCCCTCTTTCCCAAGGATCCTGGGGAAAATCCAGTATGTCTCCACCCCCTGCCCTCCTCGGGCCTGGTTCCCGCAGCCCCGTCCTTTCCCGCGCTTCTCCCCACCTCAGCCCCTCCCCGACTGCCCTCCCTGTCCGTGTTGCCTCCCGTCCCCCACAGGGCGCTAAGATCATCCAGTCCTTCCTCTGGTACCTCAACCCGCGGCAAGTCTTTGACCTGAGCCAGGGAGGGCCCAGGGAGGCGTAAGTACTGGCCAGGGCTCTGGGGGCCGTGGCAGGGGCTTGCCTGGCGCTCGGGGTACGGCACAGTACCCGACCCTGGCCCTGTCTTCTGACCCAGGCTGGAGCTGTACCGCAAAGTGCACAACCTGCGGGTCCTGGCCTGCGGGGGCGACGGCACGGTGAGTGGTTTGGCCTCCCCCGGGCCCGGGGCCAGGCCCCGCTGGTCTGACCTGGCCTCCTCTGCTCTGCACCCTGCAGGTCGGCTGGATCCTCTCCACCCTGGACCAGCTGCGCCTGAAACCACCGCCGCCTGTTGCCATTCTGCCCCTGGGCACTGGCAACGACTTGGCCCGTACCCTCAACTGGGGTGGGGTAAGAGCCACAGGAAGGTGGGGAACAGAGTACACGGAGTCATGGGTGAGGCCTGCCCCCAGAAGGAGCTCAGTTCCTGCCTCTTCCCACCAGGGCTACACAGATGAGCCTGTGTCCAAGATCCTCTCCCACGTAGAGGAGGGGAATGTGGTGCAGCTGGACCGCTGGGACCTCCATGCTGAGCCCAACCCTGAGGCAGGGCCTGAGGAACGTGATGAGGGTGCCACCGACCGGGTAAGTGAGCCGGGGCTGGGGCAGGACGGTGGGTGCCAGGGGGCCTCTCAGGATCCCCAAGACACCTGGGCTGGGCCTGCCGTCCCCCTGCTGGCAAGCCTCTTCATTTCTGCAGATTCTGGCTTCATCTGTACAATGGGAATAATGGTACTTACCTCACAAGATAGTTGTTATTCTGCCACTCAGCCAATACTGACTGAATACCCACCACCTGCCAGGCAGCTCCTGCGGAGTACGGCATGTAGGGAAATAAGTGTCACAGGGGAAGTCAAGCCAGGGAAGAGAATGCTAGCAGGGTGAGAGTCCTCTTGTTTGTGGGGCACTGACAGGAGCCTTACGGAGGAACTGAGAAAACAGAGCCAGAGGCAGGGGGGCAGGCTGGGGAAGAGCTGTCTGGTGGAGGGGCCTCGAAAGCGCACGGGCCGCGGCCGAGCAGAGCAGCACGTGTCTGTGAGCCCAGCCCTCATGCTAGCCCCTTACCTTTTCCAGCTGCCTCTGGATGTCTTCAACAACTACTTCAGCCTGGGCTTTGATGCCCACGTCACCCTGGAGTTCCATGAGTCTCGAGGTTGGCAGCCTTTTGCTGAAGAGACCTTGGGAGACCAGGGCGGGAGGGACACAGGAGTGTCCCTGAAAGGGTCATGCCCACCCGTAAAAGGCATTTGTTCTCAGCCTTCCCTCTCGACCCCAGCCTGGGAAGCCCTAACAGGCTCAGAATGACTGACTGTCCCCATTTCTTGTTGCCGCCCAGAGGCCAACCCAGAGAAGTTCAACAGCCGCTTTCGGAATAAGATGTTCTACGCCGGGGTGAGTCTGGGGTCTGCCAACAACCTGTGCTCCCAGTCCTACGCCCACCTGTCCCACCACCCATGCCCCTGCCCACGTGTCTGCCAGGCCACAGGACCCCTGTCGGGCAAAGGTGAGGAAAGTACTGTCACTGGATGGTGACACCCTGTGTCCCCCACAGACAGCCTTCTCTGACTTCCTGATGGGCAGCTCCAGGGACTTGGCCAAGCACATCCGGGTGGTGGTAAGCAGCCGGGCTGGCAGGCGGATGCATGGGCCCCGCAGGGAGGGAGGCTACCTTGGCACATACACCCCAGTGCCTTCCCCCATTCGTGCCTACAGTGTGACGGAACAGACCTGACCCCCAAGATCCAGGACCTGAAACCCCAGTGCATTGTTTTCCTGAACATCCCCAGGTAAGTCGGGGAGGGCTCCGGGTGCGCTCTGCCATCTCTGCCCTGTAGGACTGTCCCCTGAAGCCCCTCGTGTTGCCCTCCCCCAGGTACTGTGCCGGTACTATGCCCTGGGGCCACCCTGGGGAGCACCATGACTTCGAGCCCCAGCGACATGATGATGGCTACCTCGAGGTCATTGGCTTTACCATGACATCCCTGGTAAGTGGGCCAGTATGGGGCCTGCCTGAAGCCCCTTGCCCTACTTTGCCCCCAGCCGGGTCCCCACAGGGCCCAGGGCGCTGTCCCAAGATGGAAGGGGAGTTCACCAAACTTGTTTTTGTTGGCCAAGTTGAAAGAGTTCACCCTCACATCCCTTCTCTGACTGGGGTCTCACCCTTCCTTCCTTCTCCATCTGGGGCTTATTCTCACTTTGCTCTCTGGCCAGATCACCCGTGGGAGGAGCAGAGTTCGGGGGCCCCCATCCCCACTGTGGCCCCTGATCTGAGCCTTCTGTGCCCACAGGCAGCGCTGCAGGTGGGTGGGCATGGCGAGCGCCTGACACAGTGCCGCGAGGTAGTACTCACCACGTCCAAGGCCATCCCCGTGCAGGTGGATGGTGAGCCCTGCAAGCTCGCAGCCTCATGCATTCGCATCGCCCTGCGCAACCAGGCCACCATGGTGCAGAAGGCCAAGCGTCGGACAGCTGCCCCTTTGCATAGCGAGTATGTCCCCCAGCCACCACATGCCCTAGGCCCAAGGCCCGACTCTGCGCCTCTCTTAGTTCCCCATCTAGAAAGGGGCTGACAGTACCTCTGCTGCAGGGCAGTCGGGGGTTGGTTTGGTACCTGGCTGAGGGCTGGCAGCCTGGGCAGGGCCATTGCCAAGAGCCCTTGTATTGCCCCTGCCTGCAGCCAGCAGCCAGTGCCCGAGCAGCTGCGGGTCCGGGTGAGCAGGGTCAGCATGCATGACTACGAGGCCCTGCATTACGACAAGGAGCAGCTCAAGGAGGCCTGTGAGTGGCAAGCAGGGCCGGGGCGGCACTGAGGAGCTCGCCAGTCCCCTGAGGGCAGGGCAGGAGGGTACAGCCAACGACTGATGGCCTGCTCTGTCCTTCAGCCGTGCCCCTGGGCACTGTGGTGGTCCCGGGAGACAGCGACCTAGAGCTCTGCCGCGTCCACATCGAGAGGCTCCAGCAGGTGAGCGGTGGAGGCTTGGAGCCCGCCTGTGCTGCGCCCACCTGCTCTGGGTTCTGTTCTCTCCAAGGCCTGGCTTGGACTTCTCTCAACAGGAACCCGAAGGTGCTGGAGCCAAGTCCCTGACCTGCCATAAACTGTCCCCCAAGTGGTGCTTCCTAGATGGTGAGTATCCCTCAAGGGGCAGCTGCTGACCGTCCCAGGCTGTGTCCTGCCTCCTCTCTACGGGATCCTGGTTGGGGCAGCAGAAGACCTGGGCTTGGACAGGGCCTTCTCCATCCCCAGCCAACTAACTGTCTCCCACAGCCACCACTGCCAGCCGCTTCTACAGGATCGACCGGGCCCAGGTGAGTGCTCCAGTCTCACTCCAGCAACAGCTGGTTCCGGGGGCCCAGAGCCACCTCTCCTGTTAGCCCGCCCTCCACAGACGCTTCCGTGGCTCGCCCCATCCTCCTTTTGCATTGTACATTCACGCTTGTCCGTGTCCGTGTCCCTGCTCTCCAGGCGAGGGTCCCAACAGGAAAAGAGAGTTGGTGTCCCCGAAAGGCTGCCGGGTGGTTGGGAGGCCTCAGAGCACAAGGCCAGGTCATCCGGGTAAAGGCTTAGCAGTGGGAAGGGGCTGGCAAGCTGGCCGGCCCCGAATGCAGAGGCTGGAGTCGGCCTGGGTGGTGCGAAGGGAGAGAAGTAAGTGGGGAGGTGAGGGGCGGGCAGGACCACCTGCCCGGCTGCCCCCTTTGGTGTTTGCGTAACAGAGCCTTCCCCAGGTGTCTGGCCTGCAGCCCCCTCGCCCCACCATCAGCTACCCTGGAAGGCCGTGACCCCGGCCCTGAGCTCCTGTCCCTGCCTGCCCCATCCACAGGAGCACCTCAACTATGTGACTGAGATCGCACAGGACGAGATTTATATCCTAGACCCTGAGCTGCGGGGGGCATCGGCCCGGCCTGACCTTCCAACCCCCACTTCCCCTCTCCCCTCCTCACCCTGCTCGCCCACGCCCCGGTGAGTCCTGAGTCTCCTCTAGACCCTAAATCCTGCCTGTGAGCCAGCAGCTCCTGAAGTCCCGCCTTTAGCAGCAGACGCACACGGCCAGGTCCAGCTAGCAGCCCACCGGGTCCGACCGGCCCCTCCCCTGCTGGTTGATTGGCAGCAAACTGAACCTGGCCGAAACCCAGCTAAGGAGCCCTCTGCCCTCTCCGGGAAGTGGCATCACCATCTGCCCTGGTGCTGTAGCCCCAGACCTGGGCTCCATCCCTGACTTGTCTCCTCCCAGCCCTAGATCTTCCCCTGTAAGTCCTGTCCACTCTCCCCCAACATCTAAGCACACCCTGTCCAGGCTGCCATGCCCCTGGTCTCCGGCTCTCACACTTCCCAACTTAGAACCTCCTCTCCCAGCACCCAGGTACCCAGTCATTTCGTTTCAGGTCATTTGATCACCGTTGAAGCCTAAGCCTGGCTGTCTCTGGCCTCCCCCAGCACCCTCCTCCCCATCCCCACAGCCCAGCCCTTCTCACCTCTCGGTTCTTTGAGGACTAGTTTGCCCACCTCTACAGTTGTCCTTGCCGCCTCCAACACTCGTGCCCTGTCCTGCACAGAGCTGCCCCTTCCAACCACACCTCAGCTTGGGTGCCTCCTCCTCCGAGAGGTCTTCCTGAGAACTCCTCAGGTCGCTGTTCGGTCACCTGCCCTGTCTTGGATTCTTGGTAACACCCGCTCTCTCAGGGTGCTTGGTTTACTTGCGGTGCCCCTGACTAGAATGGCAGCTCCGTGAGAGCCAGCTCTCCGCCTCCCCTTTTCCTGCTCCACTGCCAGTGCCTAGAACACTGCCACGTAGGAGGCACTCAATGAACTGTTGAAAGAATGAAGGGCACTGAGGGGGGGGGGCGGGGGGGGTGGCGAGCTGGCTGCGCTGTGTCCCATCTCACCCTGCTCTGTTTGCAGATCGCTGCCAGGGGATGCTGCCCTCCTTAAAGGTGAGGTCATAGGAGTGAGGCTCGGTGGGGGGAGGGGGGAGCCCACACACAGCCCTGGGCAAACATGACTGTCAAGGTCCATGTGGTCACGGCCATCTCGAACCCAGTCCTCAGCACGTGTGCCCCGCAGGCCTGCTTCTAGGCACAGCAGTGCCCCGTGTGCATGGGCCTGGGTGCCACAAGCCCAGGCCGCAGCCCCACAGTGTAATGGCAGGTGTTTTGTGCAGGTGAAGAGCTGCTTGAGGCCGCCCAGAGGAACGACTTCCGTAAGGTACTGGCGCCAAGGTTTGTGGCTTCCCCTTGGGGCCCCTCAGGCGCTGGGGAGTGGGCCCTCTGGGTTGGGCCAAGGGCTGGCCTGTTCACGCGCCGTCACGTTGTCTTCTGGCTCTTTGGGGTCTCCACGGTCACCGTCGCAGCTGCCTCGCCTCTCCAGCTCAGTGTCCCTTACCCGGAGCTTCCTAGCTCAGTGTGCCTGTGCCCAGTGCTCAGAAAGGAGTGAATCTTAGAGGAACCACAGGCTCCAGGGCTTGGTCATGTGCTCCTGGGGTGAGAGCAGCCCACTGTCTCTCCCTTGCACTCCAGAAAGACCCCCCAGAGGCCCCTAGGGAGCAATGTGCAGGAGCACCCTGGTTGTTAGGCCTGCGGCCCATGTGTTTGGGGCGCTGCTGGAGCTGGAAGGAGGGTGGCCCTGAAGAGCCCTCCTGCCTGCCTCCTGCCCTCAGCTCCAGGAGCTGCACCGAGCTGGGGCCGACCTCATGCACCGGGACGAGAGGGGCCGCACGCTCCTGCACCACGCTGTCGGCACAGGCAGCAAGGAGGTCGTCCGCTACCTGCTGGACCATGGTGAGCTGGACCACCAGGGCCCCTCAGGCCAGCACCATGGCGAGAAAGGGGGGAAGGCTGCCGGGCCTTTCTGACTTGCCCATCCCCTCTCCTTCAGCCCCCCCAGAGATCCTTGATGCTGTGGAGGAAAAGTGAGTATCTGGGCAGTGAGGGCCCTGGTTTCCCTGGAAACAGCCTGTCTTCATCTCGTGCCTCCCATTTGGTCTGTCAGAGCCAGAGCCCAGAACCCTTCCTGGCCAAAATAACTGTCCTCAGGGCCACACCCCTGGTCCCAGGGCCCCAAACTTCCAGCCCTTTCCCGTGGTCCTCTGGAGGGCCCAGAGGACTGGGTGGGGTCCCCAGCCAGCCTGTCTCCCCAGCGGGGAGACCTGTCTGCACCAGGCTGCAGCTCTGGGCCAGCGAACCATCTGCCACTACATCGTGGAGGCTGGAGCCTCTCTTATGAAGACAGACCAGCAGGTAAGCAGACTAGCCGGGGGTGGGCAGGGGGCCCACGCAGACACAAACGGACTTTTCCCCAGACTTGGACCCTCGTGACGGGAGAACCTGGGGTGGGGGTGGGAGGCACCTCTGTGGATTTGAAGCTGTTCTATGACCAGCACAGTCCAGGCCCTGAGAAACCTGAGCCAGTGGGCCGGCTCCCTACTGGCAGGGCCTTCCTGCCCTCTCCTGAGGCTGTCGGGCCGGCAGGGCCCCAGGCTGATGGAGCGCCCCTCATGCAGGGCAACACTCCCCGGCAGCGGGCCGAGAAGGCTCAGGACACCGAGCTGGCCGCCTACCTGGAGAATCGGCAGCACTACCAGATGGTCCGGCGGGAGGACCCGGAGACGGCTGTGTAGCTGTTGGGCGGCAGGAGGGACGCGCCGGCCGGGGGGCCTCCTCCCCGCCTCGCCGCCGCATTCCAGTGGGACTGGCCGCGGGAGGACCCGTGCTCCAGGGAGAGAGCCCCGTGCTGCTGCCCTGCCCCGGGGCCGGGCGCCTGACGGGCTGGGGGTACTTGGCTGCCCCCGGAGCTCCCAGCTGACCCAGTGGCTCCCGGAGGAACAGGAAACGGCTGGACAGGCCTGTGGGGGCCTGAGTTCAGGGCCCGGGGGTGTTCGAGGCCCTACCAGGGAGCCTTCGGGAAGAAGGCTTTTGGGGCCTTGAGGGGCCCCAGTGTGAGGCTCGGGGAGCCCAGGCCCCTCTCCCGTTCTGACCCACCCTCCTCGGGGTTTCCCCCAGAAAGCAGGAGCCTGCGCATCCACCTGCCCTCTGCCCCGCTGGCGCATACCCGTGCCGCCCCCGTGTGCCCCGTCATTTCCCCGCAGACTGTGGCCGGGGGCAGGGGAGGGGCTCTCGTGGTGGGCGACCTGTTTACAGCTGGGTGTGACTCAGTAAAGTGGATTTTTTTCCTTTCTGCCTTCCTTTTTTTGCGGGGGAGGTCTTCACAGAGGCTCAGGGTCTGCCGAGTGGTCCTGAGGGTGGGAAGAGTGGACATCACCGACCCAGACCCTCTTCTGCGGCGGGTGGAGGGCTGGGTCGGGGCCAGCGCGGGGCCGACCTCTGCCTGGCCGCGCAGCTCTCTGTGGCCTTGGGAGGAGCCGATTTCCTCCCGCTTCCCGCTTCCCGCTTCCCGCGGGGACGAGAACAAAGTGAGAGAGGTGGGGCTTTGGCCCAGGTCTCTGCCCTCTAAACCTGCACCCGTGGCTAAGCCCCTCCCTAGCCAGGCCTCAGTGGGTCTCCGTGTTTAGGGGGTCGGGTGACGCGGTCCTCCGAAGCGCCGGGGTCAGGAGGGGCGGGCATTTGCAGCCGCCGCTCCGGCGGGGTCCGGGACCGCTCGGGCGGCTCCCGTTAACGCCAAGTGCTACCAGGTCCGGCCTGCGCCTCCGCGCCCTCCAGCCTGGGCTCCACAGCGGGCCCGGCGCCCTCCGCCCGTGCTCCCGGTCCCAGGCTCCCCCAACACGGCCGAACATTTCCCCGCACAGTTAGTTGCCTAAAGGCCCCGAGGCGGGGGCTGGCGCTCCTTCCCCGGCGCAGGAGGCGGAGCCGGGCCTCGGCGGGGTTCGCCGGGGCATCAGGGTCAGCCGCACCCGGGCGCCGGGCCCCCTCCTGGTCTCCCTCCAAGTCTCTGCGGCGGGGAAGGGGGGTCGGAGTGCAGCTAAGGGAGGAGAGGCGAGGGCGGGGCGCCGCGCGGAAAGCTGAGGCTGAGGCCTGAGACTATCAGGGCAGGACGGGGGCCTGGGGCCGGGAGACCCCAGGTTGGAAGACGGGGCCCGTGGAGCCCGGCGTCAGGGCGGGGGGCACGGGAGGGCCGAGGCCGGGCAGAGGCGGTGGGGGCGCTGGGCGGGAGCGGAGGCGGGGACGCCGGGGCCGGGGGGCGGGGCGGGTCCTCCCTCGCTTGGGGGGGGCAGGCGGGGAGGGGGCGGAGGCCCATGTGACCGGCTCAGACCGGTTTGGGAGACAAAAGGGGCCGCTGCGGCCGGAGTGGGGCCAACCCGGCGCGGGAGGGAGCGAAGCGAGTGCGGGTGGCGAGCGAGTGAGCGCGCGGGGCCCCGGGAGCCGCGCGGCGGCCGCGTCCCCTAGCTGGCCCGGCTGCGGCCGACCCGGGGGATGGGGGGGTGAGGCTGGGGGGGCGGGGGTCTGAGTTGCGTCTTGGGCTCCAGGCATCCCCCAGGGAAACGCCTCCCGGCTGTGCTTCCCGACTAGAGGCAAGGGACCGACCCCTCAGATACTTCCGCCGTCGCCCCCTTAGCGGCCCGATCCTTTGGGCCTGGAAAAGGTGGGGCGGTGCACGCTTGCGATCCCCCGTGGGGAAAGGCAGCCTGGCCCATGGGCGGGGGACTCTGACCCGCGTTCTCCCCGCAGGATGCAGCACCGGGCCTTCCTCCTCCTCGCCCTCCTCACCCTGGTGGCGCTCGCCTCCGCGGTGGCCAAAAAAAAAGGTGATACGGCATGTGGGAGGTTGGAAGAGGGCTGGAGACCCGGGTTCGGGGGCCACCGAGTGAATCTGTCCGCGTCCCGGGTCCTGAGCTCTGTCCTCGTGCGTTGTAGACAAAGTGAAGAAGGGCGGCCCCGCGAGTGAGTGCGCGGAATGGACCTGGGGGCCCTGCTCCCCCAGCAGCAAGGACTGCGGTGGGGGGTTCCGCGAGGGCACCTGCGGGGCCCAGACTCAGCGCATCCGGTGTAAGGTGCCCTGCAACTGGAAGAAGGAGTTTGGAGGTGAGGTGGGGCGCAGGCGGAGGGCAGGAAAGGGGCCCGGCCTCCCTGAAACCTGGGCAGACCTGTAGAGGGAGGCTGCTGGCTGCCCAGCTCTGACCCTGGGCACTCTCCCGCCAGCCGACTGCAAGTACAAGTTCGAGAGCTGGGGGGCCTGTGATGGGGGCACCAGCACCAAGGCCCGCCAAGGCACCCTGAAGAAAGCGCGGTACAATGCCCAGTGCCAGGAGACCATCCGTGTGACCAAGCCCTGCACCCCCAAGACCAAAGCCAAGGCCAAAGGTCAGCAGAGCTGGGGGCGGCGTCACAGACGGCTGCCCCACCTGTGAAGTTCCGTGCCCTGTGTGGGGTTTCTTCTGGAGAGAGGCCTTAGGTGGGCCCTTAGTGAGTGCAGCCCAGTGAGACTGCTCAAGAGATACAAACCCTTCCGGCCGGACTAAGGGCAAACTCCCACCGTTCTGGAGCGTTTTGCTTAGGCTCCGGGAAAACTGTCCTGGAAGGTCCGGCTTTGTCATCTCTCCAGCTAGAGACCAGTTAGCCATCCCGGCCTTTCTAGGACCAGAAGCACTTCACAGTGTGTTCCCCCTCTGCCCCTTAGCCCATTCCTGACCCCCAGCAGACCGGAGAGGCTACCAGGGCAGAGGGAAATGGGCCCCTTCTCAGGGGAGGAGGCAGCGGCTGTCTTCCAGGGCCGCAGGGACCGGGGATGTCCCGGGAGCCTGCGGTTTCCTGATCCCCAGCAAAGGTGGAGGGGGGCCGGCCAGCAGCATCCAGGCTGCCCTACCCCACGGATGTCAGCTGACCGAGAGCCACTAGGGAGCAGGATTTTCCTTTCCCTGATCCGTACGTGTAGGGGGTCTCTACTAGGTCACCTGAAGGCTGCTAACATGCCGTTTGTTCCTTGTTTTACAGCCAAAAAAGGGAAGGGGAAGGAGTAGCAGCCGGGCGTGGATGCCGAGGGGCCCCTGGCCCCAACCTGTCTCACAGGCTCAGGGTAGAGCCTGCCAGTGCCTTTGTCTGCTCGCGAGCTTTATCGATGGTGCCCGTTTCTTCCCTTCCGCGCCCCTCCCACCCCCGAGGGCCCATACCGGGGAGGGACAGGGATTCTGGCCACCGTGATCCTCCCCCAGAGAGGTTTGATGCCCCACACCCACAATGATGCCATTTCTAAGAAACAAATTTAAAAAACCATTGTTTTTTTTTTCCCCAATAAAAGCTTTCCTTTTAATATATAAAAGCCCCTTCCCAGGGAGTTTGCTGTGGTGATTTGTTGGGCGTGGGACAAAGGCTGTTGGGAAAGGGGGCTTTCAGGGGGTTGGGGGCTTGGCAGTGAGGGCTCGCTAGAGCTCATGGGAAAAGCAGAACGGTTATAAACAGGCCCCTGCTGACTCCTGAAAGGGCGCCCCCATCAAGTCCCCTAAGCCTTTCAGTCTCCAGGGCCACCCCAGGGCTGGGGGAGGGAACTCAGAAGACACTAGGTCAAAGGTCTGGGTCTCGCCCACCGCCCGGCAGGAAGGTTCTGTCCACTGGGAGAGCAGACCGTGTGCTGGCCTGCCTCGCCACCCTGTTCCCACCGCCACGGAAGCCTGTGTCTAGTCCGCAGAAGCCAGCCGGGAACACTGCCCCCCGCAGCCCCACGTTCACCGCGTGTGGCCTGGGACGAGCCCTCTCCCTGGGGAGGGCTGGTGGGCTCTTCAGAATGAGGTGGGCCGCTCAGCTCAGCCTGGGACGCAGGAGGGCAGACCTCAATGCGGGCCTCCTGGCCGCTGCCTCGGAGCGCCTCAGACCCACTCTGCCTGGCCTCTGGCAGAGCCCCACAGCCAGAGCCCTGCTGAGGAGCAGCAGCACGGGGATTGCTGCCCCCGCAGCGGGACAGGGGAGGGGAGGGCTGAGCCTACATGCGGGGCACAGGGGGCAGAAAGCACCAACTAACAGCAGGATGGGGGCTCAACCCCATCACGCCCTCCCCGGCCTCCTTTCCCAGGCACTGGCCCCTTTGTTCCTCCCACGGGGATCCTGGGCCTCTGCTCCCTTCCAGATGTCCATTCTTTAAGCCACGCTCATCGGTCACAGTGGGGCAGGTGCCCCCATAGGCCAGTGCCTCCCAACTACCTGAGGCAGGGCAACAGAGGCAGCCAGGCAGTCCCAGTTCAGACACTCTGGAACAGCCTCCTCACTCAGCCTGGGCAGAGATCTGGTCCCCCTGAGTCCAGCCTGAGCTTCACAAGGTCTCAGGACCTCAGTTCTCCTCAGTGAACACATACAGAGAGCTGCTTCCAAGTCTCCCAACAGCCGCGTGGGAGACCCCATGGCCCAGCACTCACTGCAACCCACGGCCCCCTGCTGTCTACCTGGCAGTGCCGATGTTCCGATACTGACACAGCAGCAGGTGCCTGAAGGTCTTTTTAAAGGTGGCATTGCACAGAGCATAGCAGGCAGGGTTGATGGTGCTATTGACGTAGCAGAGCCAGTAGCCAATGGACCACACTGTGTCAGGGATGCAGCTCTGGCAGAAGGTGTTCACCAGGACCATGACATTGTAGGGTGTCCAGGTGAGGATGAAGGCCAGCAGAATAGCAAAGATGGTCCGGGTCACCTTGCGCTCCCGGGCCGCCATCTGCCTCTTCTTGCGCACCTGGTTGCGGGCAATGCTGGCAAACTTGCGGGCCACATTGGCTGCAGGACGCATGCCAGCTGGCGTAGCAGGTACAATCTCGATGGCGGTCACACACTCGTTGCCCGTCTGTTTCGTCACAATCTGGATCTTGGACCATTTGGAGGCCGGATTGAGGGCCCGTGGCTGTAGGGGATGGGCAGGCGTGGCAGGTGTGGTGGCCTCTGTGGTTGACAGCTCTGTGAGTGGCCGTTCCTTGTTGTTCTGAGTGGCACTGCCCGAGCTGGACTCATTGGAAGTGTCCTTGTCAGCCACTGGGCGCGGTGGGGGTGGAAGGACTGGCGGAGGGGCCTCCTCTAACTTCCCGTTGCGTAGCTCCTCTCGGGCGGCTCCCCCTGGCGGGGGCTTCTGGATGCTCTGCTTCATCAGGGGGCTTTTGAGGAAGGCCAGGGTCTTGGCCTTCTTGTCCTTGAGGCCTTCAGGCTGGTGCTTGTGGACTCGGCTGCGACTGGCCAGGGAGATGTGGATGTAGAGCACAGTCATGATGACCACGGGCAGGTAGAAGGCGGCGATGGCCGTGCCAAAGGTCACTGCTGGGTTGGACAGGAACTGGATGAAGCACTGGTTGTCTGGCACTGTCCGCTTGCCCACCACAAACTGCCAGAACAAGATGGCCGGCGCCCAGAGCACGAAGGACAGGACCCAGGCGGCAGCGATCATGAGGCCCGCCATCTTGGTGGTGCGCCGTGCCGGGTAGGTGAGGGGCTTGGTGACACAAAAGTACCTGTCAAAGCTGATGATGAGAAGGTTCATGACCGAGGCATTGCTCACCACGTAGTCCAGGGCCAGCCACAGGTCACAGACCACGGCACCCAGTGGCCAGTAGCCCTTGATGATGTACACCGTGTAGAGGTTCATGGAGAAGGCGCCTATGATGAGGTCGGCACAGGCCAGGCTGAAGAGGAAGTAGTTGTTGACGGTCTGCAGCTGCCTGTTGACCTTGATGGACAGCATCACCAGGATGTTGCCCACGACAGTCACCAGGCTCAGGGAACCTGTCACCGTGGCGATGAATATCATCTCCACTGTCTCATAGCGGTTCTGGGTGGACGTGACCAGGCGCACAGACTGGTTGCCGGAGCTGCCATTGACTGGTGTGAAGTTGGCCATTTTGGTTAGCAGGAGTGGGCGGGCAGAAGCTGGAGGAAGAACGAGAGAGAGAAAGGGGCTGACATGTTGACGTGTGTTGGAGGAGGGATGAGGGGTAAACTGGAGTCAGAGTGGCAGGCGAACATCGACCTGCAGAAGACTGCCCACCACTTTCTCATCTGTTCCCTCATCCATCGCTTCTTGAGCACCTGGTGTGCACAGGTGGTGTCCGAGGTGCTGGCTGGGGTCACAGAAGTGACCGAGACACACATGGCCCCCACTCCCACAGAGCTTCTAGTCTGAGCAGGGGTAGACATACAAACACATGGGCAACCACTAAAGTGCTAGAAAGAAAACAAGGCAGGGTGCTGGTAGGCGGGTGAGCGAGTCAGAGGACGAGCGGGACGGCTCCTCGCTGGGTGCTCAGTGGAGGCCTCTCCCAGGCGATCTGGATGACGGCCAGGAGGCGGCCTCGTCAAGGGCAAGGGCCAGGGCAGAGGCCTGGAGGCAGATGTGAAGCGCAGACAGAGGGGATGAGCGGCCCCAGGGCTCAGCACAAGCTCTGGTCAGAAGTGCCCGTCCATTCCCCACCGTGATCGTTTCTAACCAGACATTATCTGGGGCCTGTCCTCAGTCCCTGCACAAAGCACCGGGGACAAAGGCAAGAGTATATATTGGTAGCTGATATTTACTGTCTACTAAGTGCCCGGCACTCCCTATACTTTTTGTAAATATTAACTCATGTCTTCCTCACAACACATGTAGGAGGTAGATACCATTGTTTTCATTACTTACAGATGAGGAAACTGAGGCACAGACTGAGGTTCCACAGCTCCTTACTGTCATGCTGCTATCGCAGAGCCGAGGGCTCTGGCCCGGGAGGGCCCCGGTGATCCCACCTGGGTTTCCATTGGCCGAGGCGGCGTGGAGCTGGGAACCTCAAGGACGAGGAGGACAGTACCGCACAGAGCTGCTTGGGGAAGTGGCATGCCACCTCGGCCCCAGGACCTGGGAGCACAGCGCAGGGGTAGCTGGGGACTGTCAGCTGCCAGGGCCTGAGACCCGTGAGGAATCAGAAGTTTAAAGGGCCCATCAGCTGAGAAAGAACACACACGGCTCCACTCCCCTAGGGCCAGGGCCAGCCCTGGGGTGCAACTGGGAGCCGAAGGGTGGGAGTGTCCCAGAGGGAAGAAAGGGGTTGTGCAGGGTTCCTGTGGCGTCCCTTGAGGGTGCCGCTTGCCTCCCCCCAAGTACGCAGGGACGGCACCTCAGCTGGGGCCCGCCAGCCACAAGCCCCTCCTGAGCCTGTGCTCTCTCCCACCAGGCTCCTCTTCCTTTCCCCTCCCCTCTTCCTCTCCCAGACGTGTGAGGGAGGCCCACGCCCAGTGCACGATGCCAGGGCAGCCGCCCAGCCCAGCCTCCTTCACACCCGCCAACACACGCACCATCACACACGCACACGGGCCGCATCGCAGCCCCACAGCCCCACAGCACACTGTTGTGCGTGCAGGTCTGTGTGTCTGCGTGAGAGAGAAAGAGAGAGGGAGGGCAGCGGGAGCGGAGGAAGGAGCGCTCACCCTGCAGCCCAGGCTCAAAGGCCGGCAGGGTCTGGCTGCATGGCCTTAGACAAGCCACCTCACCTTCCCACACCTCTCCTCTCCTTTGCAGAATAGAGAGGGCCCCTGTCCTGGAACCACCTCCCAGTCAGCTGTGGGGATCAGTAGCTAAACTCCCCCTCCATCTCCTGCTTGAAAATGCACTAGAGGTGGAGCCAAGTGCCAGGGGTGACCCCGCAAGCCTGGCCTCAGCCCCCTAGTTCACCACTGCAGACACAGACCCAGCCTCCCGTCCTGGTAGTTCGTTTGCCTGCTCACATCCTTGGTTCACAAGAGGAGGGGCTCCGACGAGAGTGGTGTCACCCCAAGGTCACAAATGAGTCAAGGGCCTTCTCCCAGGGTCTCTGGCAGCCCCTTTCTGCTCTGAGAGTGTCCACAGTGGACCCTCAGGCGTCAGTCTCTGAGCCGGCAAGGCGGCGGCATCCCGCATGGAGAGGCTCCCTCCCCGGGCATGAGCAGAAGCGTGCAGGGTGGGCAGGACTGATCTGTCAGCCAGCCCTGAGGAAACCATTCCTTTGGGCTCCCAGGACCAGACACAGGCAAGCAAGATCAGAGCCCGGTTGAAGGCGCCAAATAAGAAAAATACAATAGCTCTTGTTTATTAAGTGTTAACTATGAGTCAAGTATCCCTCTGAGCTTTTTATATAAATTAGCTGATTCAATCCTTACTGAAGCCTGAAAAGGCAGGTACTATTAGTACCCCCATCTTACTCAGGTAAATATCTTCTTACAGATGAGGATAATGCCAATTAACTTGCCCAAAGTCACTCGGTTTGTAAGTGGACCCAGGAGCCACCTTTCCAACCCCAAGGTGCTACTGCCTGGGAACTGACTGCCTCTGCGCTCCCCTCCGCAAACCACACAGCCAGGGGTCTGGCACGTGACGTCTGGGTAGGCTCCCCTGCCATTCCCTGCCCGCTCCCCGACTTAGCCTTCCCAGAAGGAAAGAGACCTCTTGTTGCCATCGGGGACATGCCGTCTCCAAGGATGTAGATGGTTCAGTCCTGCTCTGGGCTGGCGTGGGGAAGCTGCCTGTTGCAGAGAGTGGGAGGCACAGCGTCTCCCCGCCCCCACCCCAGGTCTTTCTGGACCACTCGGGGTCTCCTGCCGACATTCTGACCACATCCCTCTCTGCTGCTTTTCTTTGGGATCCAGGCCCTTCTAAGATCTGGGATGGCGAGCAGCCGCCGCCCAGGACTGTGCGGACCGCTAGGTGGCAATGTAGGTCCCTGGGTGCCTGCTCTGGACCCAGAACGGGCGGCTGCTCTTCTCTGTGGCCCCCAACTCCGACGCGACGGAGAACACAGAGGTGGCCCCAAGCAGGGCCTCCCAGGGGAGGGGTGGGGCCCCCGGGTAGGCCCTACACGAGATGCCCTCGGCTCCGCAAGGGGTTCAAGGGTGGGAAAGTTAAGGGCGCCCGGATTCCTTCCGACACCTGGCAAGAAACGTGTGGGCGGGAAGGCGAGTGCGAGTTCTGTTTGTGTGGTTACTGGGGAGCGCGAGTAGAAGCTAGTAGCTGTCAGCATGTGCGTGTGCGCGCTCGGCCACGCCTGGATACCAGTATGCCCATGTGCGAATGAGCATGCCCATGCCATGTGGACACGTGCTTGTGCATGCGTGTGCGTGCCTGGAATGCTGTGGCTTGGAGGATGCACACAGTTCGGGTGTGCTTGTACCTGTGAGCTTGTGTACACGAACAAATGCAGGTCTGACAGTAGGTGACTTGCCACATTTCAAACGCACCTGCCAGGAGACAGCTCAGCCCTTAGCTGTCTGAGCGCAGAGAAGGTTGGGCCAAGATCTGGCATCTGGATCGTGTCCAGACTGTGGTTGGAGAAGGGTCGTGGGCAGGACGAGCCCAGACTACAATCTGAGCTGTGAGGGCCCCAGGACCTTACCGCATCGTCTTAGCCCAGAGCCCAGTGTTGTCTGCACCCCTAAGGCTGAAGTGTGGAGTCCCAGATGGGAACTGATTTCTGTTGAGGGGCCGCAGCTTGAGTAGCCGGACCAGGCCTGGCTGGACACCAGGCTCACCAGAGCCCACCACATGCTATGGCCAAAGAGCTGGCAGTCTGCCGGCAAGATTGTGCAGGCAGAACCCCCATAATGGGGAGGCCCAGCCGGGCTTGGGCCAGGCCAGTGTAAGATTCTTCCCTCCCACTTGAAACCCTGCACCCCGCCGGAGAAGCACCGTGTGGCCTCAGGGGCTAGATTGCACACCTGGTTTTTCAAGCCCTGGGCTTGGGCTGGCCACGAGGGCCGGGGGTTATTACTGGGCCCATCTGAAGGCTCTTCCAAGTCTCCATCTTGCCTGAGGGGGTCCAGGCTGTCTGGTGCCGCGCACTCCCCAAACCCCCTAACACGCACTTCCTGCAGCTTCAGGGCGTGGGCACTGAGATTTCCCGGGTCCTGGGGCAAAATCCCGTCTCTTCCAGGACCAGACCGGGAGCTCAGGCTCTGGACACCGTGGGGGGTGGGGATGAGTGTCTTCTGTTCTTACGCGTTCACTCTAGGGCTCCGGGAAGGCAGCGGCCCCTGGATCTGTCCCTGGGTTGGGAGAAGAGACCCGAGAGTTCAGGGAAGGGAGAAAGGGCACGGGACTTGACACTGCCTTTGCTCCTGACGCTTAGGCCCCTGGGGCTCAGGGCTTCGTTCTGGATCTCTCCGGCTCTGAGCCTGGGCACCAGCGGGGAGGAGTTGGGGGTAGTTCCGGAGGGGCGCCAGGAGAGGGGCACTGGTGTTTTGCGTCCGGGTTCAAGGTCGCTGATAGGACTCCATGGACCTGGGTAGGCTGGCCGCGCCGGGGCGTGGAGACAGGCGGGAAAGAGGCTCTTTGGGGCTCCAGCGCCCGGCGCCCAGAAGAGCTAACAGTAGCGGGGCTGGAGTGCGGGGTCCCGCCCCCGACGGCGGCCCCGACTCCTTTACCCCCCCACACACTCCGACCTCCTGAATGCCCACTCCTTCCTAGAGACCTGGGCCTTTCTTCCAGCGGAGCCCCTCTCCCTCCGGCCCTCTGCAGCTCCTAGCACCGCTGTTGCTCCTGAAGAAGCCTGGGACCGCGTCCCAGCCGGACGGCCTCTGGGGAGCCTCTGAGGGTATGGAGCTCCACGTCCTTCTACCCCAACCGAGTGCCCCTGCCCTCGCGCCACCGCGGAGTCACTTACCAGACGCCTCCGCCCCGCTCCCCTCGCACCGGACGGACGGCGGGACAAACGGGCGGCCCCGCGGGCGGGGCGGACGGCCGGGCCGGGGGCCGGGGGCGGGGACGGGGTGCCGAGGGGCGGCCCCTGCTCCGCCCGCAGCTCCCAGCGCTGTGGCTTCGACTCGCGCTCACGCTCGCACTTTTCCCCGAGCCGCGTGATGTCACGGGGAAGCAGCCAATCCTGTTGGGGCCGCGCCGCCCGCCCCGGGCCGGGCACCCAACAGCGACACGCGGGGGGCACCACCCGGGGCGTCGGGAACCCCAGCTACGCCCGCCCTTCACTGGGGCCGGCAGGCAGCTCCCCGCTCGGGCACTGTGGGGACACCGCCTACGGTCACCACGGCTGTTTAGCTGGGGGCGCTGCCCTCCGGGAGGCTGGGGGGCGGGGTGGGGTGTCCGCGTTGTCATGGGGACGCGGCGCCCCCTCGCGGGCTGGGGAGGGAGCTGGCAGCCCCGTCTGGCTGCGCTCCGCCTCCGCTCTGACCGAGCACCAGGGACAGGGAGGTGATCTCGCGCCCCTTGCGGACCTCACGCTGTAATTGGCCTTGCTCGCTGTTGGCCCGTGGAGGCGCGAGAGTTTGACTCCAACAGGAGGTTACGGGTAGGTGGAGTCGCTCTCTCCCCCGACGGGAGAGAGCCGAGCGCCGGAAGTTTCCAGCCGCAGGGCTGCGTGTTGGCCGCCGGTCAGCCAAAGAGGGGCGCCGTCGTGGCGTAGCCACGGGCTGGAGAGAGAAAACGGGCGATGTCCTCCGAAGAGAGACGAGCCTTCCCGGGAGAGATGAGCCGGCCCATCGCCCACAAAGCCCGGTCCAGCCTCTCCCCGACCCCGCTGCCAGGCTCCCTGCTCCGGCGCTCCAGGCTGGGGAAAGGGTGCACATCCCGTCCAGACCCGGGATGGGACGCACCACCCACTCCGACGCGGCCTGGACAGCGAGTTCCCGATGCCTGTGAAGAAAAGCCGAGTGCCCAAGGTCACCTGGGGCGGAGACCGAAACAGTACGTCAGAGGGCGAGCCGTTAGTCTCTTGAGGTCTCCGGGAACTGCACGGGCGGGAGCCTCGGGACTTGGGGCCTTGCCTGAGTGGAACGGGTAGGGCCGGGGAGTCTGCAGCCGGGACGCCCGCGGGAGCGAGGGCCGGGCTGCTTCAGCACCTCGGAGAGCTCCGCCGTGGCCCTGACCTCGCCAGCTTCTCTCTGCCGCACCAGACGCCAGCGCTTCTGCGCTCCCAGACAGCCCTTCCAGGAGCCGGGCAGGGTCGGACTCACACCCCATGGTCGGGCGCAGAGGCCCGGCACCCCAAATTCTCTGAACACAAACTCCCGATTAACCTTAAGACGGCTGGTTCCTTCTCTGGGACAAACAACTCAAGCCTCGACCCTCGCTTAAGGGTCGGGCACAGAGCTCTGGTAGGGGGCAGGGGGTAGGTGGAGGCGGTGCGGCAGTGGAGGCAAGATCACAGTGCCCAAGGAATCTGGCAAGGGCCAGCGTTGTGGGGCTCTTGGTGCGGAGTTCTCCATGCTAAACACGGAGGTGGAGTTCGGTCCCCCGTGCTCCCGAGGCCGAGGGCGTGGGTTGTCTGGGCCACAGTGAGAAGCCACTGCCCTTTACATAGATGATCTGGTCTCCCATGAGGCTTATAACCAAGTTTGAAAGAAGCACTACTGTTCCCTGGCGGGACCCCTTCCGGATGAGGGAACAGGCTCAGCTGTTTCACACAGTTAGGTGACAGTCCTCCCTTGTTCCACTCTGTCAAGTCCCTTCAGGGTTCAGGAGAGGATGGTGCTCCTAAGAGGGTGGGTATGTTTGTGTTAGCTGGGTTTGGGGAAGCCAGATACTTTTAACATTAACAGTCAATGGATAAACAAGCAAAGCCAAGCACTGGAAGCCTCATAAATCAGCAATGTCTCCAACCATTGTCTTTGAGTTCTTCCCAAGAGTGTCAGGTGAAGCTACTCCAGTTTCTTGGAAATCCCTACTGTGGGCACTTTCTTCTTCGATCCCCAAACCCACAGTGCAACTGTGGAGAGCTGAGCTGGGAGCCAAGGGACCTGCCTCTGACCCAACTGGGTCCACACAGAGCTTCTCTGAACCTATCTCCTCTCCAAATGGTCAAGCTCTGCCCTTCTGACCCCACAACCTTGTTATGAGACTCATGGGGCCCTGTGAAAACTTTACTCGGGGAGGTCCTATACACCAGGCAATGACTTTCAAAGGAAAGTGGTTGGTGTGGGGAAGGGAAGATGTTGACAGGAATTCCCACTGGTAGGGCCTGGGTTCATCCTTGAACACAGAGGGCAGAGGCAAGGCCAGGCAGGACAGAAGCTGGATCACCTTATCTGTAAGCCCTCCTCATACCCCTCTTCCCCAAATATTACAGGCAAGTTAAGGGCCCCATCTGGATTCAAATCCTGGCTCCGCTGGTTAGTTGTGTGTCTGGGGGGAACACCAGTACCCACCTCAGAGGGTTGTGATGAGGACTGAGAGAGAATATACACTGAATCCTTATCACATGGTTTGCAGTCAACAAATTCATAGTACGCAGCATTGGACCAAGGAATTCTTCATCCCCTGAGGGTACTATGTGGGTGGAAGGCAGATATTGCAGTGGGGTGCACTTCTTCTGCTCTTCCCTGCGTAGCTCAACTCCCCTCTTCAAGGACACCCTGCGCTAACCACTCCAGTGCCCTCTGAGCTCCAACGACATGAGACTGTAGAGATGGAAGTGACTTTAAGAGGCTGCATAGTACAAGCCCAGCAGCCTACTATGTGGGAGGAAAGTGAAGCAGAGAAAAAGCAGGTGGCTTGCCCAAGGTCATTTGGCTAGCTGATGTGTCTTTTTAATCCAGAGTCCACTGTTAAAATTTTCTAGAAAATTTCAGTGCTCCTGACTATATATAACTCTTCACACTGTTTTTAGTACTTGCTTGCCCATTTAATCTTTTGGTTTTGTCCCTGTTGGGGCACAATCTATAATTCTGCATGCCCCATAGTGTCTGGGACAGAGCTGGGCACACAAAAAATACTCAAGAAGCACTTTTTGCTGGCAGAAAGCTCTGGGGTGGCTGGCCTTCCAGTATACTTCTGTAAGAGTTGGGGCAAATATCCTTTTCCCGCTTGCTAACTGGCTTGAAAATTGAAGTGGTTAAGGCCCACCACCAGAGCAAGTCCTTCAGCCACCGCACTGAGGACACAAAGTGAAGGGAGACCCGAGCAGCCAGCAGATGGCCTCCTTGTGGGAAGCCTGCGGACGCCCCCAAGCTCTCTGCCTGGCCATCCCACGTACCCATCACGGGGAGTTTCCCAGGACTGGAGCCAGTCCAACTCTTTGGCCAGTTACATCTTCACTCCAAGTCCCCAGTCCTGGTAGGAAGCAATCAAGATGAGCAACCTTCCATGATTCCTATCTACCCGCCCGTCACTCACCGTTGAGGCCGCCCCACTCCTCAGCAGGCCCTGGGGCGGGCAGGAGGGGAGCACACACAGACACGGCAACGGTGGTGAGGCGGGGCGGCGGCCGCCAGCCGGGGGGCTTCTGCTGAGGCGGCAGCCGGGCCCGCACCTCGGACGACAGCACCAGGAACGGGGCCCGAGAGGACCAGCCCCCACCTTCCCTCCCCAGCCTCCACCCCTCCTCGTTCCACCACGGACACAAACAGAAAGGAGCATGGTGAGGGGCATGTCATCATTTTAATGATGTAGATCTTTGGTGTTTCCCTCATTAGCAATCACACTATCCCCTCTCCTCCCACCACAATGTTTCTATGATGAGTTACAAACAGAAAAGAAATCACATTTTCATACTAAAAACAAAATAGTCAGAGCCTTGATTTCTCCACTAGAAACTAACTACACATACAGTTCAAGATTCCACATGCAACACCTTAAATCACAGACCAAGACCTCACATTCTGCCCTGGAGTCTCATCCCCTCACGCAGCCTTGGGCTGGCTTCGGCCTAGGCTCAGGTAATACTGATAACCCCAGGCACTGCTCTGAGGGCCTGGTGGGTGGGGAGAGGAGGTTGGTGGACAGCCCTGGGGGCTGGCCAGCCTACACCCCCTACTCCCCACTCCTGAGTGCGGACCTGCCTACCATCCCTTGACCCCACCCTCTATCAGGCAAGCAAGCTGCCTCCTTCACTCCATGGCTGTCCCCCATAAGTAAGTGCAGGAAATTCTTGTCTTCAGGAATTTGGGAGCCTGGCCAGACCCCTGACTGTGGTCTTTGTGGGATAAGATTATAAGGAGAGGCTGATGCTCTGGAAGGCTCAGAGATGGAGATGGTTTCTGGGGGTAAGGCCTCTCCTCCTGCTCTTGGGCTCCTAGTAGCTCAAGAAACAGGTGGACGGAGCAAAGCTGCCCCACGGGCCACTGTTCAGGATGGTTTGGCCCAGATCTGGAAGACTACTGAGCTTCTGGGGCTCTCTGCCCAGAGCCCAGTCCCTTGAGCCATGTTTCTAGGAGAAAGAAATGCCCACTTCCTCCTCCACTCACACTGAGCAGAGAGCAGTGAGGCTCCCTGGGGTCCAGATCCGGGAAGGTTCTAGTTCCTTGAGGCAAGCCTTGCCTATCCGACTGCCTCGTGCCTGCTGCCTCTGACGTCGAGCCCCCACCCTCTTGCTCCTGTCCCGATACAGCCCACAGCTCTTCCGCGCATACAGTTCCCAGTCAGCTGTGAGGCTGGTTCCTGCTCAGTGGTCTGAGGGGAGGCACCAGTGCACACTTTGTCTCTACCTGTTCCGTGGCTCCCCGCTGGGGCCTGCGGCTTCCGCCCCGTTGCTGCCACCACCATCAGAAAGGTGGTCGCTACTGGTCAGTTCGCAGTGCAGGGTTGGTCCTTCAGTGCTGGGAAGGGGGACAGGAGTAGGGACGGGGGAGGAAGAGGGCAGGGCTGGCTGGGGTGGCTCTGGCCCATGCGTGCCAGGCTGGTCCCAGGAGGCTGTCCGGGGGCTTAGGCATCGCTCTGTCAGCTGCCCAGGTTCCGGGAACAGTCCCCGAGAGGTGGAGGCCTGGGGTGAGGAGGCATGGATGGCACCAGGCTCTGTGCCCGTCTGGGAGCTGCGGTGAATGCGGTGGCTGACGATGATGTTGTTGCCGAAGCCTCCCATGGAGGCCATGGTGGTGCTCTGCTCCCGCTGCACCACGGCCGTCATGCCCCCTTCTGCCATGAGCCGCTGGATCCTGCTGAGGGCATCTTCTCCGCCTGTACCGTACTCTGAGCCCTCACCTGGAAGGTACAAAGCAGAAGAGGGAATTGGCTGCTGGCCTGGACTCTGACAGGAGGGCAGCCGCGGGTATTCTGGGCTGAAAGCAGAAGCAAGAAGAGTAGGACTCCCTCATTCTGAGAACCAGAGGCTTGAACGTTAGACAAAAGTCCCCAGATGACTATGATTTATACTTCTGGTTTACTGGTGGGGAAACTGAGGCCTAGGATGGCATGAGGTGGCCAACGCTACACAACCAGTTAAGAGGCAAGGCTGGGCCAGAAGGCAAGGGTTTCACTTTAACCCTTTTGGCCCCAGTGGCATCCTAGTCACTAAATGGAGGAAGGTGGCTAAGGTGGACCCAGGAGGCTTGCTTTGCCTGCCCTCCATCTGTCTTGGGTCACCTGACAAGTCTAGCCCAGGAGGTAGGGTGTGCTGTGTGGTCTTTGGAAAGAGAGGGCACCCTCCAGGGTATTGTCCAAGGGCAAACGGTCTGCTCTGCCTAATTTCAAAGCTGTGCTATCTCTCCTCAGTGTTGTTCTGTTTATGTTACTTCCTAAGACCCCAAGAGGGAGAGTGGATTTTTAACTGTTCTCTAGAAGGCATTCTGCCTCCTCTCTTCCCCAGTCACCCACCAGCTTTCCCAAGTTATTTTCCACATACTGTTCTCCTGACACTGTACGTCTGATACCTGCATCTTTCCCTGGAGACGGCCAACGGCCCAGGCCTGAGGTCCCACCCAAATCCCCAGGGCAGGCAAGAAGGTTCTCTTCCCTCTTTCCCTCTGCAAAGGGACGGGCTTTCCCTTGTGTGGGGCAGATGTTCTGTCTCAGTTCTGTCAATCACGAGCTGTGTGACCCTGGACAAAGCCTTTAACATCCACATCCTTCAGTTTCCTGACTTTTAAAAGAGGGATGAAAACATCCAGCTTGCACAGTAGTGGGCAGAGGAAATGAGGTCATGCTCAGCAAGTGCCTGGCACACAGCAGGTACTCTGCCAGTGAAGGCTGTGGCAATGAAGCAGGGGTCTGCCAGTGCGGCTCTGCCCTGAGGGACTTCTGCAGCTTCTGTTCAGCCCTCAGTAGGCTGATAAGCAGCCCAAGCATGGAGGCGGCTATAACCAAGACTCCCAGGCTACCAGGCCGCCCCTACTGGACTATCCACTTGTTTCCTTTGGCTACTTTGGGATCTTGCAGATATGGGGGGGTTTATGATGAGGTTATTTTTAAATCTTTTGGGGGGTACTTGTTGTCAACAGATATTTTTGCACTTTCTTTGCTCCCTCCCTGTCTAGTCCCTTTCCTCTGCTTGCCTTTTTAGACCTGGATTTCCAGCCAGCCAGTTTTACAGATTAGCAGTACCTAAGACCCTGTTAGATCTCTCCCTCCCAGTTAGTGCTTGGCAGCCCCTCAGGCTAATATTTCTTCCTCCAGGTCTTAGTGAGACATTTCTCCTTGGCACTGAGCAGTGAGCAGTCCACCTGGGATTTCACTTACATTCCGCTTGCTTGTCTCCACGTCTCCTGGTAGACTCTGCCCATCCGCCTCCCACCCCTCAAGGAGGCTGCCCTTATGCTTCCCTCTCAGAGAGCTCAGTGCCAACTACCAGGGCAGAAGGAAAGAGAACCTGAAGGGCTCTCCCAGTACTTCTCTGAGGGGAAAAGGCTTTGAACAGTAGGGCAGAGGGTAAGAGCAAAGGCCGACATAGGACCCCGGTGCCAGCACAGCTTCAACCCCGTGAGCCAAGTCTGCCTGGGAAGGCCCCATGGGACCTCCTTTGCTCACTGCCACCCCCACTGCTTTCCAAGAACCCTATGTAGGGAGGGCCTGCCCAGCCTGCTCTGGAATATGCAGTGGGCTGGCCCAAGGCCTGCTGGCATTGGAGCTCACTGTGCTGGGCTCTGTGCCTGATGGACTATCAGCTCTTCTCATGGAGATCACTTCCGGGGCAGGGCAGGGCAGGGCTGCCTCTGTCAGGCTCTCAGAGAGGCGCCACCACTGACACTTGGGTCTGAGCCTCCAGTTCTTTCCCACTGCATCTGTGGCTCTGGTCCTGGCCACCTCTCACCATGACTGTGGCCATATTGCCTGACTGGTCGTCTTGCTTCTCTCTTCCCCTTCTACTCAGCCTCTGCGCTGCTGCTATCACCACCCTAACCAAGCTCTGGTTCACTGAGTTATGGTTACAATCATAACCTGGTCAAAGCCCAACAGCTCCAAGAAGCCCTCAAACTAGTCAAGTCCCTTTGGTTTAAGGGCCCTCTGGTCAAGTCCCCGCCACCTCCTGACCACTCCCTCTCCCTGCACCAAATGGTCTCAGTGATGCCGACTCCACACTGCAGTGTGCCGCCTGCCCCCCGCCCGCACGTACTGGGACACTCAAGGCTGCATGCCTACTGGGCGCCCGCCCAGCGTCTCACATCTAAAGTGCGCTTATTTTCAGGGGCCGATGAAAACACGTCTGCTCTCACCCGGCCTTCTGTGGGCCCCGGCCGGAAGGCGCTGCTCCTTCTCTGAGCCCGCACCGTGCCCCCACCCCGTGTGGGAGTTACGTGTGGCTGGGGCAACTCCTTTCTGGGGTGTACGTTCCTGAAGGGCTCAGAGTAAGTTTTATTCATCTTTGGGTCCAGTGTCTAATATATGGTCCTGTACTCGGTGTCTATTTGTCAAATGAATGTGTGGGTGAACAGACAGGCCCCCGGGCTGCTTACTGGCACTCCAAATGTAAGGCAGCTTCTGAAAACTGGTCACATGTTATTCCTATGCTGTGGGAGAAGCAGTTACACATTTGTTTCCTCTCGCACCTGCTTTCTGAAGGAAGAGATGTGGCTTAATCTCTGAATCTGATTCTCTCTGCAATGCCTTTGGACTCATGGTGCCTAATACAATACCAGACATAAAGTGCTCAAAAAAAAGTGAAGGAAGAATTAAAAAGGTTCACACAAGTGGTTTCCTCAGGACTGGGTGCATCTAGCTCCCGCCTAGAGAGCTGTGCGCTGTGTTTCTCTCATGGGAACGCTAAGCCAAGACAGAGCCACCAAAGCAGGTGAGACACTCTACAGGAGAAAAGCACCCTGGGGCCCAAGGGAAATGGAAGCCGCGGCCAGAGATCCAGGCTATTAGCCCCAGGAGCACGGAGGCCAGAGGGGTTTATGCTGCTGACCTCTTCTCTGTAGCAAAGGCATTTCTTTCCATCTTTGAAAAATGGAAAATGGATTTAGTGTTGACAGATCTTTACCCTGGCAAGTTCTAAGGTATATTCTGGATGCAGAAGCCACTATGGCAACAGCAGCTTCCCACGATGCCCATACCGCACTGACTTCTGGGGGTCCCACTGCCCAGAAGAGGGAAGCCAGGCTGTGTCAGAGGAGGAGCTGCCCTCAGGCCCGGGAGCACAGCACACTGGCCTTCCAGCCCCTCCCCTTTCATACTGGCTTTGCCCTGGCCCACCTGGCTGCTGCAGCTGGTCTACCTGTTTTGTCTTCACCAGACAAGAGGGGCCAGGCAAGCTTTCCCAGCGGTCAGAGCAGAGCTGTGGGATCCCTGAACGGCACAGCACAGCCAACCTCACAGACAGGCCCTGGCCTCCCCTCAGTTCACTCATTCCTCACACTTCCAGAGTGCATACTGTACACCAGGCAGGCACTGTGTTAGTGCTGGACACGAACATGGAGGTAGGGAAACTTTGAAGCTGGACAATCTGTGAACTCCCCCTGCAGAGGGCTCTTCCTGAAAGTCTGAGAAACAGCTGATGGATTTTAATCAGAGTTTTATAAAACAAGAAAATGAGTAGTAGCCTGGGAACCCTTTGATGCAAGCTGATGGGAAAGGGCCAAGGGAGGGGCCACCACAGAAGAGTAGTGACCACAAGGAGAGCTGCTTTTCCCACTAGTAAATTGGGGCTCCCAATGTGAGGGTTTGCAGGTGGTGTCCCCACTGGTTCGCCCTCTAGCTCAGTCCAGAAGAAGGGGGATCGGCTTGAGCAGGGCTTTCCTCTCCATGCTCATGCAGAGGCGGCCGGCAATCGGCCAACACGGGAGTGGGGTGGTGCTGTGTGGGACTGCCGTGCTGCCTGCTGCATGGGGAAGGTGGGCCACAGAAGAGGTCTGAGCCCAGGGAGACTCTTGATTCCCGATCCCTCTGCCCTGCTACCAGAGTAGCAGGAGTGGCTAGTGGTCAGTGGGGTGAGCGCCTCAGAACAAGGCTCCTGGCCCCAGAAGAAACAAGGCTGGCCAGTGACTCCCATCTGTCAATTCCCCACCTCTCCCCTCAACCCACATGTCCTCTCTCCTGACTGCTTTCTACGTGTGGGGCTTTCTGAAGGGATTATGACACAGAAAAGCTGGAGGCCCAGGGCTCTTGGCAAAGCCCATGGGGCCCAGACACATGCCGTGAGCTGTCTGGGCTGACTTTGGCAAGGCTCTAGCTCCCCACCGCTGCTCTGCTGAAAAGTACATCTGGCCTCAAAGGGCTCATCCTCCACCACCTTCTCTCTGTTGTGGGCAGGAAACAGGTAGGGAATGAGGTTCTGGCCTCTTGAAACTGGGTAAGAGTCTCCTGCCAGCCCTTCACTTCACTCTCATCCCCAAACAGGAAGAAAGGAACCTGTAATTGACTTGAGGTCAGAAATGGGCTGATGCTTATCAAGAAAAAAGTAGAGGATCTTTGGGAGGCTGCCCTTCTTTTCAAGCTGGCAGCTTCTGGTCCCAGAGCCCTGGCTGCACTCCCAACCCAGGTCCCTCTCACCTGCCCTCCCTGCCCAGTGGGCCTCTGTGCAGTGTGACGTTTCTGACCTTGGTGCCTTTGCAGTCTGCCTTGAGCCTCCCCCTACCCTCGATCCCACTGGGCCTGCCCAGCTGCTACTCGTCCTTGAAGGCTCAGTGCAGGGTCACTTCCTCTCCCCAGCTAAGCATGGCCTCTCCTCTTTTATGCTCCTGAGACCCTTATCTCACTAAATAATTATCTGCCTCCCTTTCTAGATTTCAAGTTCCTTGGTGAAGGACCAAGGACTATTTGTCTTTGCAGCACCAGTGGCTGATATGTGGTAGACAATCAGTAAATGGCTGTGAGATCCAATCATAGGGGGCTGCCTAAAACGAAGTCTTTGGCCCAGGGATGGCTAGAGGAGCCTTCAACTCTGTCCTCCTCAAAGTCCCAAAGCTACACCTGGCTGCTCAGGCCAGCACTGCCAGCTGCTGACATCCACACAAAGAGGTTTCCACTCAGCAAAGAGTCACGGGCCTCAGATGTAGGGAGGTGGCCTGAGCCACAGACCAAAAAGGAACTTTAAAAAATTTCAGTGCATGGCAGCAAGAGGGACAGTGCCCCGTGGGAGGACTGCAGCTTGGGCAGCTGTCCGGGGTGACACACGTCACTTTGTTACTTTGTGCCTTATGCACACCACAACTTTTCCTCCTATGGGATTTTTTGAGCAAATGGCTGAGCACAGATCTAGAAAATGCTTGTCTGTTTGGGGGCTGCCTTGCTTGGCATCTGGACCAGCAAGCGGGCTTGGGCAGGGGGTGCAGAGAATGACTGAGCGAGAACACCCTATTTAACACAGCTGCTGACGGACTCCAAAGTGGCTCAGCTGTACCGCTGGGAAGTGCTAATTGGTTCTTTGAGGCCCGCGCAGGGAGCCAGGGCCGAGGCTGGCTGAGCCACACCTGAAATAGGTGAGAGGGAGGGCTGTGCCAGTCCGCAGCCAGAATGCAATGCGCCATGGTGTAATAGGAACATGGGAGGGCCTCACCTGCGGCAGTCCCACATCTGCCACACTACAAGGGGACAACAAGCTCCATGAGGTGGCCCTGGCAGCCTGAGGCCTGGGGTGCATGTCTCTGCAACGAGAGCCTGCAGTCAAGTCTCTCTTGTAGTCCTTTCCATCTAGGTCACTGTCTGTGCTCTGACTCTGGAAGGACAGCTTGGGTCCTCCAAGTTTTAAAGGAGGAGGAGGTCAGGCTACATGGCGGGTGCTTAGAAAAGCTGTAAGGGAAGCATGGCTTGCTGGAAACTGACGCAGATCAGGGAAATGATGTCCTTGCCTCGGGAGGCTCTAGGCTCTAAATGCCACCAGATGGGCATGCCCAAACAGGTGAGGAGGTCTCCTCCTGGCTGGGGCCTGGCGCTCTCTCAGCACTACCTGTCCATGTGGAGGAGCCATGAGCCTTGTGAGAGGGTGAGGATGGTCCCAACTGTCCACCCCGTCGTATTTCCTCTCTATCATTACAGGGCTTTTACCTTCCCCAGGACCCGAAGCTGCTGTCCCCGGCTCCTGGATCTCCCGCTCTGTCTGTGTCTCAGCATTCTGCAGCTGAAGGGCCAAAGTCTGGGTGCCCTGAGATGTCACAGAGGTGGTGGGGTTCCGGGGCTGCAGCCCAATTGCGTTCATCAGACCCATGTCTCTGTCTGTCCTCCATGTGGCTCTGCTAGTTCTGGGAAGAGAAAGGGAGACTGAAGTCAGGCAAGCCTTGGGGTGGTGCTCCTCACAGAGCCCCACTGGCTGGCCCAGGGACTGCAGGCTAAGAAGAGAAGCTCTGTGCTCCCACAGCTACCTCGCAGTGACAGTAACTCATCTGTGTCCATTCTCCTCCACATCAGCCCATACAGTGCGACAACGAAAGGAGGTGCAGAACCATCTAGTTTGGCAAAACCAGCTGGTTCAGTCACTCCCTTAAACATTGAGAGTCTTTTCTGGGAAGGTAGAGATGGCCTATCTTTTTTTAAAAAAAACTTATTTGGATTCAGGAAGCCACTAGCTGAGATCTGTGGGACAAAGGGTAAGCAGCAGAAGGCCCGTTCCTCTCTTTAACTTTTCCTTCCTTCCAGTCATATGCTGACAAGACTCCAGTTTAAATTCTCAGATTTCTACATGATCTCCACTTTGGAGGAAAAGCACCAAGATTCCTAGATTCTTAGGAGGCTGTTCTGGGATCCTCCTCCAGACGTCTGAAAACAGATGCCGGAAGGTAGGGGGCACAAGCTGCCCTACAAGCAAGGCCCAGGCACTGCCCGTGGGACAGCTAGAGTTGGCAGCAGAGGGAGCCCCGGACTTTCAGGATGGTCACGGCCACTCATATTCTGAGCTGCTTCTGGGGACTATTCTCCCAGCTGTGTCCTGTAATTCCTCCAGGAAGCAGCAAATGCTTTGGGTATATCATTGACCCAGCACTTCTTTTTCTCAAAATGTTCCAGTCCTCATTAATGAATTAAGCAGTAAGAGGATCAGTACCAGGTTTCTTCTAAGAGGTCCCCGGGGAGGGTTATCCCTGGGCTCTCGGCAGCTTGGCCCCTGAGGCCATGATCCCCTGGGAGACTATCCACAGACTCTCCCTGGGCTGTGAACACCCTTCCTAGGGGCAGCATCTCTCTCCAGTGCCCTGTCTTGTCTCCTCAGCCCAGTGTGCCCAGACACCATGGCCAGGATGGGAGAAGGGCATAGGGTTCTAGCTTATTCTAAATCAAGACTCTAGAGCAGAGGTCTTGTCCTCTTTCTTAGCCACAGAACACTTTTCTTGAATGAAATTGTGTGCAAAAGCTCAGTGCATGCAGCAGATTAAAGAGGAGCTGCTCTGGCTGAGAAGGGACACCCACAGAGCTCTGGAGCACAGTCTGAGGTCACTGTCAAAAGCAAGGGGCAGGGAAAAGCTTCTAGGCTGCTACACCCCTCCCTCCTTCACAGACTCACCCAGGCCTTTCACTGCTCCTGCTGCTGGAGTGGACAGTGAAGACAGTCTCATTCAGCTGGTCCCAGTAGTACTCCACACCAGAATTTAAGGCCCTGCAAATCAGTTGGAAAGGGTAGAAGAGAAGAGGTAGAAGGCATTAGAAAGGAAATAGCAAGAACACCTTACCATCCCCGGGCTCTGGGACTGTGGCCTGGCATCCTCTTTCCTAGTGCTGAGCCGGGCCCAGGGCCGGAGTCCTCCTTTCTCAGGACACTCAGTGCTAGAGCTGTGCAGGCGAATCTCCAACAGCCCAAGGCCTTCAGTGATGGTTCTAGCCCCTTCCCTTCCCCAAGACAATGCCTAACCAGCTCCTCCTCAAGACTAAGAGATAGCTAAACGATAGCCATGCCATATGCAGGCAATGTTCTTCAGACAGAGAGGAGCTAAGATGGCAAATGAGAGGCTGGGGAGGCCCTGGAGAGACGTGGATAGCCCTACCTAAAGGGTGTGCTTAGTGCTTGGAAACAGGGCAGGCGCTTGCCATGGGCTTTTCCCTGCTGCTGGGCTTTTAAAGATTCCTCCCTGGAAGAAGACAAGTAGTAACTCTACAGCGTCTTACTATGCAGATGGACAGTGACTGTAATGGGGTATGTGGTGGGGGCTTGATAATGGGGGAAATCTAGTAACCACACTGTTGCTCATATAATTGTATATTAATGATACCAAAAAAAAACAAAACAAAACCAAAAACCTTTCCTTTTCAAAAAAATAAAAAAAGATTCCTCCCTGGAAAAGGGAGTACCTAGCACCAGTCACCATAGTCGAGCGTAGGGTGCTGGTGGTGAAGGGGTGGGCACGAGTTGGGAGAGAGATATCCGAGCCTTTTGATTAGACTTTGTTGTCCACGTAGAGATCATAAAAGTTGGCTAGTTCTGCTCCTACATGGGACAGAGCATCCAATGTGTACTTGAAGAGCTCTGCTAGGAACTGAACTGTGTCCCTGCAAACCCTGTCCCTCAATTCCACTATATCTGGAGAAAAGGTCTTTAAGACATAATTAAGGCTAGACGATGTCGTAAGATTGAGACCCTAATCCAACAGGACTGTGGCCTTATGAGAAGAGGAAGCGAGAGCTCTTTCTCTCTCTCTCTCCACCATGTAGAACAGGGAGGTGACCGTCTGCAAGCCAAGAAGAGAATCCTCACCAGAACCCAGCCCTGCTGGAGCCTGACCTCAGACTTCCAGCCTCCAGAACTGTGAGAGAGTAGATTTCTGTTGATTAAGCTACCCAGTCTCTAGCATTCTGTTATAGCAGCCTTGGTAGACTAAGACAAGTTCCAGTGAAAGCCAGCTTTTTAACCTGGAGGCCTAGGTCACCCTCTTTTAATGACAGAACTTCTTTAATAAAAAACAAATGAATCAAAGTCAGTGGGTGTGAGGATTAGCTGGGAAAAGATGGGTTGTGGGGGAGTGACATAAGGTGGTTCCTTCCTAAAGGGACCTACAGGGCTTGGATGATGAGGGACTGTGTGCCAGGAGGCTGTGCTACTGAAGGTGAAAGGACACAGGCCTGGGCACTGAGGCCCCTGACCCGTCTTGAAAGGGTCACTCAGTTCTGGGGCTTAGGCCTCACCTGAGGACACGCTGGTGTCTTTGAAGGGAAAGGGCCACAGCCAAACCAGAGCGCTCTTCCTTCCTGGGCTCTGTACTAACACCCCCCACGGCCCTCTCGGAGGGCCTGCGGGGCAGTGAGTTCAGTGCCATCTTCTTCAGACCACCCCTTTAAAAAGTATCTCCTTCCTCTTCTGAACGCTCGGCCATTTTTGTGGGGTTTTCTGAGCAACGGCACTGGGGGGTAAAGGTGAGACAAGAGGACCTCACAGTCGGGAAGAGGAAATGGCCAGCAGTCAACAGCGGAGGCCTCCAAAAACAAAG
>JAQQAC010006904.1:1606962-1706876 GCA_029783875.1 Phataginus tricuspis | reverse complement strand
AAGAGGAAATGGCCAGCAGTCAACAGCGGAGGCCTCCAAAAACAAAGTGCCCCTTTTGATTCAGAGGCGTGCCCTTCCCCTCCTTGCTCAAGGACGCTTGATTGTGATCACTGTTTACAGTGGCAGCTCTCTCATGGGACAGAGCCGGGGCCTTGCCAGGAGTCCCACACTCAGCCAAGGGGCCAGATGCCCCACAGTCCCAGCCTACTACTTTTTTCTGACACGAGTCCCTCAATTCTGTCTTCTGAGCTAACTCTGAGAAACAGTGGTCTTCCCAGCAACACCTCCCCCCAGTTTGTAGGGCTGATCTACGAAGCCGGAAGTGAGCAAGCACCCCCTCACATCAATCTGGTACTTCGCACCCACTATGGTTATCAGTGGGGGTGTTGGCTGGGTTGGCAGTCAGCCAGCGGCGCAGCAGCAGCTTGGGAGGGGTGGCGGGTAGGGGAGCAAAGCAAAGGAGAAAGGAGCGCCTCACTGCTGCCTTGGTCATCCGCCACTGAAACAGGTTTGTAGAGGGGCTGAGGAGCCAGTCCACCTCACCTGTCTTAGGGATTTCTTGCCCTGGAGAGGGGAAGTGCTTCCCTAGGCCTTTTTCTACTGTGGGTGGTTTTAGTACCACCAAGGGGCGCCCAGAGGGCCTGTTATCACCATCTTTGTGCTTAGGGAGAGCACTGAGGCTGAGACAGTGGGGGGATCAAGAGCGGGATTGAGAGCACAAAGTGAAGTGCGGCTGCCTGTACCTGGAACAAAAGCAGACAACCAACCACCTGTTTTGAAGGGAGGGCTATAATCTGGGCCTGGCTGCCCGGCTCCGGTGCCCTTGGGAACGGTGAAGCAGGGAGCTGCATCACACAGGGTTAGGAGCAAGCTTTAGGCAGCTGCCTGCTAAGGGGTCGACAATCCTGAGCTCCTACTTACTGGTTCTCCTCATTCTAGGCCAGAGACCAACCACAGACTATTCAAAAGATGTAAACATTCCCACTGTCCTCTCTCATTGCCCACTGCATGAATTACCTACTCACTTAAATGCTTCAACATGATCTATACCTGTAATCTTTACCTGAGATCTTCAGAGTTACAAAATTATACATGTGTTCTCGTGGTATATTTTTCTCTGGAAGAGAGTACATTGCTTTCATCAGAATTTTAAAGCAGTTTTTGATTGAAAAGAAAAAGTTAAGTACCAGCTATAGAAAAGAGCTCTGGATTGGAAAGTTAGGAAGCCTAATTCTGTCACTGATCTGCTGGGAGGCTTGAGTGAGTTAACTTTCTTACCTGAATATTGTTCATAGTTTTCCCTGCCTACAGCAAAAACAAAAAAACAAAAAAACAAAAAACCATACAGATATGAAGGTAACTAAGAACTGGAGAAGCTCTAAAAAACCTGAGACAATATCATGTCTGTCCTAATTATATGGTTCCCTTAAATATCTGGCCCTACTGTTTGGAGCATTTGTCAACATGACCCAAAAAATCAGGGAAAAGAGCAAGACCAGAAAAGGCAGGCTAAACGAGCTCCCTCTCAGTCCAACGCCACTTGGTCTGCGATGGGATGCTGCCTGCTAGGGCCGTGTTGCTTGTGGAAGAGGCTTGAGTTCCTGGTAGGTAAGAGAGTTTCCCCGGCAGTCCAAGATGGCTTTGGCCTGCTGAGCCTCTGGATGCTGAAGACAACATATGGGAAGAAAAGACAGGCCAAAGCCAGCTTCATGTTTGGCTGGGGTATCTGTGACTCACATGAAGTACGAGTAGGCTCGGGTTTCAGACATAAAAGGTTTTGTGGGGCCATGACAAATGGCAGGTAGAGATTTTACTTCTGTAAGAGCAGGGGAGCGGGCTAGGAGTTTGGCTGGGACAAAGGTCACTGTCTGGAGCCACAGACAATAATGTTGAGAAAGGATGTCTCGGAGAAAGCAGGGAAAGAAAGGCCTGCAACTACAGTGTTGGTAGGGGTAATCTCATGGCCCAGAAGTCTCTGCCAGCTTTGGAGATGATGCCTACTAGACGCCTCTTATGAATTCCTGATAAAAGAGGAAGAGATAAGATAATCAATCGCATGTGCTTTGGGGAAAATGAAGTATTTCAGGGGAGACTGATCCTGGGACTATGGACAGGCCAGGGGAAGGGCAGGAATGGACACACCCAGTGCCTGGGCTAACAATGGTACAGTTCCACAAGAGGCAGGCTGTGTTCTGGAAAAGTACAAGGAACTAGTGAAAAGGGGCTTGCTGGGCACAGAGCCAGAGGAGAGCGTGGGCCAGCCAACCAAGCCGTCTCTCAGCTCTAAGAGCAGCTTGACTAGGTCAGGCTCAGACAGCAGACTCTCTTTGGAGGGGCTCCAAAACTCCAAGGTGGGATGAAAGAGATGCCCTTACAACCAGGCTGTCTTCCTCCAGGGCAACTGATCCAGCCCTGCTGATAAGGGCTCAAGCACCAGTCACATACCAAGCCACAAGAACTGACCCAAATATGTACTCTAGGAAAAAATCACCAAAAGCCCTACCAAGAGGCAAAGTGGACGCTCCCAAAAGCCTGAGACCCTGCCAGGCCAGTCACACTGTGCTCTGTGATCCTCAGAACACCCTCGGAAAAGACACTGCACCAAATGAAGAACAGCATTAGGACTGCCTAGAGGCGGAAATGGCATTTAGTTGGCTGGAACCCTGCAGCGGCCCATGCAGTACTCAGCCTGATCTGCACTGAAGCACAGAGCTGCACACCCCACCTGGCAGTGTCTGGAAATTGATGACAGACCTGGCTGACTCCCGGGGTCTTTAGTGAAGGATGCCTGAATAGACCTCTATCCTCCAAAGAGCCAGAAAAAGGGGAAGGGGTGTCATCAGGGCTGAAGACAGAAATGCTTTGGTTCCCCTCTACCCCTTACTTCAAGACTGTATAAATCATTTTGATTTGAAATTGAGCTTTTCAATCTGCCTTCACTATTATGAGCCAGATCCTCAAGCAGAAAGGAAAACTGGCAAGACACAGACAGAGCCAGGCTGTTAGAGATCAGTGGCTTGACAAATTAGGGCTTTAACAATATTCTCTTTACCAATTTTATTTCTGAAGTTAATGTCTATGTCATTTGCCACAGACCTAAGACCACCTGTTGAATTTTTCAAGAAGGGTTTAGAAAAGAATCTTTGGTATCTATGCTTTTGCCTGCAGGGATACTTTACTATCACTAAGAAACCAGAGAACAAGGGAAAACAAAGGAAAAAATGTTTTAAGGATTTAAGGAGACATAATAACTAAACCAGATTTTTTATTTCCAGAATGGGGAGCTAACCCCACCATCCCCAAAGTGAAAAGCACCCTTTAAGGAGTGACACAGAGAATGAAGCAGGTTCTCAGAGGTCTTCTACTTCCCACCTACAAGACCCCACCTCACAGGCCAGATCCTAGGTGAATGCTGTTTTCTCCAGCCCTTAACCCAGATGACCCTCTCCACACCCACCCGACTGCGCCTTTGAGCCACTCACTCTGGTCTGCAGATCACCAGGTCTCCTTTGTTGGTACCATAGGCCAGGCCAAGCCCTGGCTCAGGCAGCCAGCGGGCAGAGTTGATGCTGACATGTCTCCGCTGGTCAGCAGGCATGGGGTAAAGGACGTTGAAAACTCTCTGGGTAGGGGAAAAAGAGAAGGGGAAGAGAAATAATTTGTTACCAAGAATAACAAAATCCAGGGAGAAAATTCCCTTCTACTGCATGAAGCAAGTTAACCACAGAGAAGAAAGGAGATGGTTAGGCTGGGAATCAGATGACTCTGACATCTATCTGAGAACTTGGCATAGCAGAGTGAAGGCGGGACCCTCTTACTTCAGGGGAGGGCTGGGACTATATACTAGGGGGATCCTCGGGCTTTTCTGTATGAAGATTAATTGTGCCTTTTTCATTTCTCTTTTTTTTCTGATAAAAGAGCCTTTCATCATTTCTCTCTTCACTATTTTTTCCTAGAGTACATATCACCCGCTTGAAAAGTCACATTCAGAGCTCATCATCTCACCTGGAAGGACTGCCCCAAACTTTCCTGACTAGACAAACCATTGAGAGCCCAGCTCAACTGGGAGTCTTGTTACCATGGAAACTGGAGTGCTCTCACAGCAATAGGGAATTGAAGGTGACAGGGGGGTGGGAGGGAGTGATAACACCAGAGAACATTCTTAATTCATCTAATTAAAAGCAATGTTAAAACTGCTATTGTTAAGGAAACCAAAAGGTGCAATAAGATGTAGGAAGCAGGGCAGAGGGGAATCTTGACCACACAGGTACATGATTTCTTTCTAGTTTATACCCATCACCATTAAATAGATCATTTCCATTTCTCAGAGGAAAGAGCCTCCTTTCAACAGTCTACATATTTCAAAGCCACTCTTTCTTCAGGAGGCAGCTTATCTATGTCTAGGGGTTTGAACTGAAAGTGAGAGACAACCTCATCATCTTTTTTTTTATTAAGGTATCATTGATATACACTCTTATGAAGGTTTCACAACAAAAACAATGTGGTTATCACACTCACCCTTATTATCGAGTCCTCCCCATACCCCACTGCAGTCACTGTCCATCAGTGTAGTAAGATGCCACAGAATCCCTACTTGTCTTCTCTGAGCTACACTGTCTTCCCTGGGACCCCACACACACCACCTCATCATCTCTTTTGCATGATATTCCAGAAGTAACCTTAGTCAAGAGACAGGGGCAGGGCAGTGGACTTCAGAGGTAGGGAGACCTGGCACCAGTCCTGACACCACTGCATAACAGCTTCTCTAGATCTCAGTTTAAAAAGACAGTACCAACCTTCAAATAACTGGGGAGATTAAAAGAAATGATGCCTGGCACAGGGCAAGCTCATAAACGGTAACTATCGTTACTACCAGGAACCTGCATCTGGGCTTTCAAAAAAGGGCCTAAGATAAGGACATGAAGCTGAGAATGTATAAGCTGGAGATTTACTCAATATGATGTTTTCCCTTTCAGCCTCCTCAGGTTTTAATCTATAAAACAGGGATGAACTTCATCTGCCCTTTTCTATCCCTATGTGTTGATGGGGAAAAAAAAAGACCAAATGAGAGTGTGATTCAGAAAGTTATATTAAAAAATGAATTCAGGGGAGTCAATAATAATTAATTTATTGATTACCCTGATGCAAGTTTTAAAATGTTAAAAACCCCACAAAAACAAAAAGAAGTAAAAATTGAGCTGAGTTCACTATATTTACACAAATCAAGTGATGAGAAGCCCTTGAATCACTATGTTGTATACTTGAAACCAATATAATCCTGTGTATCAACTATACCTTAATAAAAAAATACATATTTAAAAAAAAGAGAGAGAGGCAAAGAAGCCCTGGACCCGAGGACACTTGCTTGTGTGCCTCGGGTGTCTATCTGAGGGGCCTCTGGCAGCACCCTCTCTAGAACCATGAAGACAGGAGCATGTGCTCTCAGCGTGCTGGCACACACACAGAGAATCCCATTAGGAGTAATCTTCCAGGTTTTGGGGTAGTAAGAAATGTGCCTGAGCAGCTAATGGCACACAGCCAGAACGGCCTTGCTCCAGACCTGTGGTTGAATGGGTCTTTTACAGA
This sequence comes from Phataginus tricuspis, assembly GCA_029783875.1. Taxonomy (NCBI): domain Eukaryota; kingdom Metazoa; phylum Chordata; class Mammalia; order Pholidota; family Manidae; genus Phataginus; species Phataginus tricuspis. Next base: position 1,701,290 of record JAQQAC010006904.1, on the reverse strand, counting down.
TAGAACTGGCTGTTTTGAGACCTAAGACTGACTGTCCCATGGGTGCTGCATGAAAAACCTCCTATGCCCTCCCTGTCTGACTCAACTACTAATGAGAGAATTAGTCAGGGCTCCTTAAATCTTATGGTCTAACCAAGGAGACTACTAAAAGAGAACCCAGTGGAGTTTGTGAATTCTCTTCCTTGCACAGATATATTTGGCAGGAGCTTTGAATACATGTGGCTACCACTCTCCATTAGCCACACTGGCTGACTCTTCGCGGAGGTGGTAATACCAGACCTTTCCGTCTGCACCTCAATCAACCCTTTTCCTTCAAATCAGGAGATAGGGTGTGGCGACTTCATTCCTTCTCAGAGAGGCTTCCCAGAAGGTAAGTCAATGGTTTCTGTCCAACATGAACAGAATGTTTCTGTCCAACAGCCACACTGAAAGGACAAAGCAGTTGTGACGAGACAACCGTGGCTGGGATCACTTAATCTGTCTAACTGTCCTTCTCCCCAAGGTTAGATGGCTTGAGTGGGGGCACACCCAGATGGAGGGAGGACCCGTGTGAGTTTCAGTGGGTTGGATAAGGGAGCTTTGGTCCTAGCCTGGAGCAGCCCTACATGTGCCTCACAAAAGCCTCCCCTGAAATCACCATGATTCATAATTGCAGAGAATGAGGCAGAGAAAATGGCCTTGCAAGAAAGAGGATAATAAGGTTAGTAAATCAGATGATATAAGATTGTGCTGAGTTTTTTGACAGAGGTCTCAAAGAATGAGAGAACTCTTGTAGAAACATTCCAGGCAGGAAAGAAGCAAAACCTCTCACATGTCACATATTTACCTTTTATAGTCTGTTACTGCAGAGGGGTTAACAAGCAAACACTAAAAATGTGCTTCTAAGTACAGGAACTTGCTTTGGAGACAAAACGTCAGGTAGCCCATCTAGGTGAGACAAGGTCAGAGGGATTGGGGAGAGGCGATCAAGGTGATCTTGCCGCGCAGATACTCACATCCTCCATGACTACAGGAATCACAGGGCATCAATTTGTCCCCTGCTATGTTATCCCCCCATCCTCTGCCATGTCCTTAAACAGTGTGGAAAGGGTAGCTCCTAAGTGCCCATCTCCTCCAGTGTTCGGGTGTTAGGCGAAACCCCGCTCTGTGGCAGGATACCAGAAAATGCCACATGAGCAGCAGCCTCCAGGACTCCTGATAAGCACTTGCTTGCTTATCACACTCTCATGTGGGGTGGGAAGGAAGGAGATGAGGGCGAAAAGCAAGGGGCCGGGGAAGGACAATAGAGAAGGGGCAGGATGGGTAGGAATCATGGATTTATAGGTCCTGAGAGCTCATCTGGTCCATTATTAAGTCCTTATTTCACAGATGCCTGAAACTAAAGGACTGTTGAGGATTGAGAATATGGCCTATTTCTTTTTTTTACAGTCAAGTTTCTCACATTTGGGGAAATCGCAGGGGTCAGCACATCTGGAGTGCAATGGATAAGCCTCGCCCTGGGAAAACCACCTTCGTGATCATGGTATCTCCCCTGCCAGGTAAGTATGAGAATATGGCCTATTTCTAAAACCACCCAGATGTGGTCTCCACTCCTTTCTCTGGACAAAACTCTCAAAGGACCTTATGGAGGGGAAATATTCCTCACAATTAGCCCTAGTGACAAAAGAATATCTGAACAACAAGTTCCCCAATGCTGACAGATGGTTAAGTAGCTCTGGATACTGCCAACCCATTTATGGTTTCAGCCACCAGTGTTTCTAACCCAGTGACTTGGTGATCTGTCTCCTGTAAGATTTCTCCTGTAAGATGTCATCAGCACTGACAAGAAAGATCTGTGTGTGAAGGACAGCTCTGGCCATCACTCAAAGGCACCCCAAATATATCTCAAGTAAAGGTTTTCTTAACACTAGTCAGGTGTCCTGAAGCTCCCTATGGAAAGCTAAGGACAAAGGTGGGGGTCCCACCAAACCCCACCACCTTGTTTGACAAAACTGACACTCCATGAAGCTACAACACCAAATTCCATCACACTGGAGGAGGGCTGTCAGGACCTGGCGTCCCTCTGTGGGCTGTACACAAAGCCCAGCTGCTGATTCATGTCTGTAGTCCTGGTTTCACCTGCCTCGGAAGCAGCTGTTCCCTGGTATGTGACAAATGCTGACAGCAATCCCCCTCCCCAAGCAGACTATTCTCATTTCTGTCTAACATCTATGAAGGGAACTGCAATCACTACAGAAGCAACAATATTTTTAGAGTCAGTGCAGTCACTGCATGTCAAGACGGAATGAATCAGGTCACCAAGATCTTTATGGTTCTAAAGAGCGTGGGAGAAGATAACGATTCCTCTACCTCCAGGGTCTAAGATGCTTTCTTGTTCTGCTTGCCTTTCCATCTCTCAAACTCAGAACTAACAGGAAGTAGGAGCAAAAGAAAACAGTTCCCAGATCAAAACTAAAGGGGTCTTGTTTCTAGTTCAAAGACAGATAGGAAAAACGTATTGCGGCCCTCAACAAGATGCTTTCTCTCTACTGCCTATCAAAAAAGCTCAGACTATTAGTCCACGCAGCAAACTGCACTGCTCAGATCAGCCCAGATAAGAAGCTAAAAGAGAAACTTTGTGGTTATCTTGTTTTCATTTGGAGATTTTCATCTGTAAAGTTGGAACCTTGTCATGGTGGCAAGAGGCTGAGTGCAGTCAGCAGATCTCTTTTGTTTTAGCTAATACAATGGAAGCTGGTTGGAGGAAGAGGTAAACTGGAAACTGGGGCTGGACAAGTCACAGGAGAAGGTGCAAACTAGGGGGCTTTGAAGAAGAAAGGAACTGTGAGGAGGAGAAATGCCTTCTGGGTAATGATGGGAATCAAGGGAGGCTTTCAGCTTTTAGAGATGGTTACTCAAGAATCAACTCTCTGAGAAGAGAGAAAAAAATCAAAGGAAAGCAGAGGCAAAGAGACAGCTAACCTTTCCTTTGGAAATGGATGTCTAGGTATCTGGTTACTGGCTGAGAAATACACACATTCCCAGAGCAGGCAGGAGAGGGATACTATGGCCATCTTTTCTTCCTTTTGAGCTGTTGATTTGCTTAAATTCATGAATTAGTAGAGTTTCTCCATCCCTAGGAAAATCTGATTGCTTCTCAGGAACTTTAATTTCTTTTACTATTTCCAAGCCTTTTTTATGTTTTACTTTGAGAGTTCAGAACTCGAGGAATGCTGATTTTGAAGTGGTTATTTTAAAACAAGAATCAGATTACCAGGTCACCTAACTCTCCCCTCCATTCAGTTGAAGGAAACAAATATGCTAGGTCCCCTTATCCAAACCAAAGATCTTCCAATGAAAAAGAAGAGCAAACAGCTCCTTTTCTTAACTCTTTGGAATTTGTTGCCCTCTGCTGTTACCGATAATCTGCTGCCTTTAAGTCATGTCTAGCCAACCTCCTGTGATTTGTTGAGACTCCTGAACTCTGTCTTGTTCATCTCAAAGAAATCCCAGAGAGTCAGAGGACAAGAATTTTATTTTCCAATTGGCCTGATGCTTTCCAGAGGCTGTCTCTGACCATTAGGATCAAAGCACAGAAATTACTTCAGCTGAGGATCTACTTGTGCTAAATGAAATACCAAGTCACTCAATGCTCCTGGAACCTCCAGAAATTAAAATAATTACTTCTCCTGTTCCCACATCTCTGTGAACAGCACAAGTCCTTGAACTTCCTTGACTTTCTAAATCTCTAAGGAAACAGCCAAATGAGAATTGTTTTAGATATTCACCTGGGATAAGAGTGTCTTACAATATATTTCAGTATGTTCAATATATATTTTAGTTGATCCATATTTTTTTGAAGAACATTAAGGATGAGGGTTACATTAAAATACTTTTTAGCTTCTACAAATGTAAGAATTGGCACCAATTCTTGAAAAAACAAAATGTTTTGCCTTTCGCCTTTAAACTACTGGGAATCTGTTATCATGTCTCAGTGCTGGGACTAGAACCCTGAGAAACTCACCGACACTGGGCAGAATTGTGAAAGTCAGTGAGATATTCCCTATTACATTAATACTTTCATTCAATTACCATTTACTGAGTCATGTGTTAGGCACCCTGATGTTGGTGGTGAGTAGGGGTGTATGTTAACGTATGTGTAGGAAATACACAGCACAAAAGATTTCAAAGAGATACACCTTCCCGTAACAAATGCCGAGCGCCTCCTGTGTGTCAAGCACAGCAAAGGCTGGGAACACAGCCGTGAAGAGACTGACTTCAAGAAGCCAGCCATGTAGCATGTAATAGACACCAGGAGAGCAGGAATCAGGTACATTTATACACTGTATTCCCAGACCTGACAAAGTGCCTGGCCCATGGTAGGACTTGGTAAAATTTTGTTGGGTGAAAAGAATAAAAAGCACTCACCAAGAGGCCCTGGAGGAAAGAAATCATCTGATGGAAAAATGTGCCTTAACCAGTGGCAGCTCTAATGTTATTTTAAAATTTTTTATATCTTGCCCCCTCCCTTCTCTGACAAATCGCATCAGAGACACCCCTGACTTCTCCCATACTCCCTCCTCCTTTCCTACAGTGTGCTGAAGAAAGGAACTTTTTGAGCATAGATGCTTTGTACCACATCTCAGAAGTCAACTTTAAGATAATTGCAGCGGAAGCAGCTTTTAATCAACTGACAGGCAGCTTTAAGAAAATTAATGAGGACAAAATCTTAGGAAGGAGTAAATCATTTCTGACAACAAAGCTGTCTCTCTTTTATCCCAATATACCCTTGAAGAAATAGTATCCTTCCAGGCTGCAAAAATAAAATGTCTTTATTTTTGGTTTTTGCCAGTTCCAAGGCCAGACAAAATTAAAAGGAGGCTCAGTTCCCTTAGACTTCTGAATACTCTGGATTGAATGAGAGTTCCAGGTCCTTTCTGAAAATCAAATTTTTAGGATCTAGGGAAGTATAGACGATTGGATTACATTACAGGCTAACTTTAGGGCGTGGAAGAAGCCACAGTGGAGAGTACTGAAGAAGGGAGCCAGGACAGGCCAAAAGCACCTGTATGTTAGCAACATAAATGCTGGTCCATGCTCACGGTGCCGGACACCTATCCTGACCCAGGATCCAAGCTACACTTTAGTCGTGACTAACTTGAGTGCTCTGGATACCCAAGTCTTCTCTGTAGTTCACTTTAATGAACTTATGATCAGGCTCTGTGAAGACAGCTATGAAATGTTATAAGAGAAAGAAAACCAACTGTTTCTTTATAACCAGGATGATGCTGAGATATCCACTGACGGGTATCATAGTGGAGTCTCCCCTCCAGCACTAACGGTGAGTTGGATGTTGGAAAAAGGAACTCAAGATATACTCCTTTAATGGGGAAAGGCCCAGTGAGAAAGAGAAAGATATTGCTTCTCACTTTTTAAGCCAAAGTATCTCTGTACTCCATAGCGCATAGGCAAACAGGCTAGGTTCATACTTAAAAGTTCAATTAAGTCAACTGTGGACAGGTAACAATTTTAATCAGAATTGGACAAAGGCCTCACAGCACTAGTCCTTAAAGTACTATCACTAGGGTGCTAGCATGACCCAGAAATGCATAGGGAAGGAGGTACTCATCAATTTCTCAACTTCCTGGAAGGATCTAAAAGATCTGGTTGATAGGAGCAATAGAAGTAAACCAGATGAGATTCTAGAAAGAATGAGAGAGAGACAGGGTGAGAGCAAAAAGGGAAAGACAGTTATATTGACAGGTGAGGTCTAACTAGAATCCCCACGCAGTCAATGACTGGTTCTCACTTTGGACTGAGTGTGCAGTCATCCAGAGGGCTTGGTAAACCCAGGCTGCCTGGGCTCCATCCCCAGAGCTTCTGTTTCAGCAGGTCTTCATTGGGGCTGAGCATCTGTACTGCCACTAAATTCCCTGGTGAGGCCAATGTGGTCCCAGGGGAACACTACAGCCCAGTTAGATATGAGTGGGTAGTAGGCCTATAAAAAATGGTAACAAATCTGCTTTCCTTGTCTGCTGCCTTGGACCTACTGAGGATTACAGGATATTTATCTCTAGATCTAGAGCTTTAGAGGGAGAACTCTCAGGGTCACGAAGTGGAGGAGGGAATGAAGAGGAAGACAGAGGGAGGTAGAGGTGGGAGAGAAGAAGAAACAAAGAGTGGGGGAGAGGAGAAGGAAAAAGGAGGAGGGAAAGACAGGTTCTTTCCAACACCCGCTCCAAACTAAGGATCTGTCCAGGATACAGTCAATCAACACATGAGTACAGTTTTACTGCACAGCCACCAAGAAAAAGGTTTCAGTAAAATTGATTCGTTAAGTATTTGAGGCTTTGCCTTAGATGGCAAAATGCTGTTCCAAGGTGAAAGGAGAGCTAAACTGCTTTCTGTCCTACAGCTTCTTCCCCCACTAAGTCAAACGAAGGTGTCCTTGTCTATCACTTCTGCCAATAAAATGACCAGAGAGAAAAGCAAACCAGCACTGGTGAGTCAGGCAACCAGCGCCCCTAGGATCTGCAGGGATTATGCAACGAGGATCCTCTTCAGTTCTTATTAAACCGCTTTTATGTCTAGAAACCTCACCTGTTGGAGGGATGGTCTACACGAATCTGGGAGAAACAGTAATACTAATCACCTGTTAATTCCTGTCTTGAAAGCGCCAATCCTTATTGTTGCTTTCTAGCTCAAAATGCCCTAGCACCCCCCACCCCCCACCCTACCTGCGAAGTTGCTGACTTTTGCCCCCATTCCTAGGTAAAATAACACTTATTACTGATACAAACTAGAAGAACAATGTGGTATATGACTATTTCTGGTTTCATTAGTAATTTTATATTTTTATTATTATGCTTTCACTTGGTTACAACCAAAGTTATTATAATGTGCAAGTTGCCACTATTTTAGAAAATTAATTGCAGTTTTCTGTTACAATATTGTGCCTTGTCCCAATTAGAAAATGAAAGCAGAGAAGGAACACAGGCATTTTAGTGTTTTGAGAATTCGGCAAAACTTCAGCTCAGTCATCTCTAAATGCCTAACTCAAAAACAAAACAAAAAGCCCTCCCTGGCTCAAGTGCAAGAGAGTCAGACAGAAAATAAGGCCCTGAGCCAGAGAGCAGCATATCCATTCTGGAGGAACCTCAAATGGACAGAGGGAAGGTGGGGATAAAATATGTTCCTGGTCTCATTTTTCTTGAGTTGCCAATCATACTAAAAATTGGGAAGACTAAACCTAGCCACAGTAAGCAGAGAAAGGAAATAGCAAAAGGATCCTAGAAACAAGGATAAAAATTTAAATGACTCAACATGGGGAAGAAAAGAATCCAGCACTTAGAGATATTTAAGGGAGAACCTTGGAGAGCAACAACAGCTGAGGAAAGATGGGAGGTGAAGCACAGACGGCTGAAAAGCTAAGAGTTTGGTAGGAAAGTGAACACAAACGCCACTGTGCCTGCAACAAAATTAGCCAAGTATCAAAGCACCACATGCATAAACCCACAAGTAAACCTGAGGCTGCGTCTCTTCCTCGCTGAAGAGGCTGAGGGCAGAAACCTTAAATGAAGAAAGTAGTCATTAAGAACAGCAGTTCTCAAATTCAAGTGCACATGAGAATCATCTGGAAAGCTTGTTCTACAAATATAAATACCTTGGGCCCTCCCATCCATTCTAATTCTGATTTTAGGTCTGAAGCAGAGTCTCTATTTTAACAGGGACCCCATGTATTCTAATGCAGGTTGTCCAAGGAGCACAGTTTGAGCACTGATCTAGAGGTCTGAAGAACTACTTAGAATAAGTGCACCTAGGCTAACAGCAATTAGCAATTCATTTTCAGAAGAGTTTTCATACAGGACTGTGTAAGAGGTCATCTCTTGGGGAGAGATGGCACATAGTGAGAATTAAAGTTAAGATAAGTCAATGCTCCCGAAGATATTCTCCTGGGAATGTCTGTTGGCCCAACAAGTGCACCTCTCTGAACATTACCACAGTGAATTCCAAGAGGTAACACCAAAGAGAAGGGGAATTCTGGGTAGAGAAGCTCTAGGGCAGGCCCATCAGCCACAAAAGCATTCCTTCAAGGACAGAGCTTGCTATTACAAATGGAGACACCCACTATACTTACAGTGCAAAGAGGGAGATGCTCTACTGTCTCATTAAAGCCTTGCACCGTTTTCAGACAAAAATGTACTTCTTGCCTTAAAACGGTGGTACTGCATTGCTATCCAAAAAAGCTGGTGTCTTCCCTTCCACCAATGACTGCATTCAGGGACATTTGCTGGGTGCTTTGGTGCCTCTGGAGGTAAAGGGCAACCAAGACCTGGAAAAACAGAAACCTTCTGCAGTGTGGGGGTTTAAAGTCAGGCCGGGCAGACACAGAATGAGCAAAAACTTGTTGAGAAGCCTGGGTCCTGTCTCTTGAGTGAGAGGAATATTTTCCAAACAGGAGCTTTCTAGTTACTTTAGCTCCTCTCCTAAGTGGCAGATGGTGCCTACTGAGAATCAAAAAAGCCTCACTGGGAGGCCTGAGAAACAGCTCTTGTCACGCACACACGAGGCATGCAGCAGCTGCCTAGCTGCTTTGAGCCCCTTAGCAGGACAGCACTGGATTACTACACATCCCCAGCAGACTTCTCCAACTGCATTCCCTGAGCTGCCAACATCTTGGCTTCGGCCCAATAACTGTGTGCCCTTAGCCAGATGTTTCGGCTACTTATGGAAAAGACCTTGCTAGGATGGAGGACTGGCAGGCTGTGCCCAGGAGACTGGGCAGGAGCCCTGGCTTCTGAAAGAGACTGGAGATGTCTATTATTGTTGCTGAAATCAGATCCTGTCCTTAATGATTATCAATAATTATTCCACAAATAGGAAGCCAGGGTTACAACAGCTGTTGGGACCAGGATTCTAGGTAGTGAAAAGCACAGGTACTTTTACCATCCAAATCTGCTTAGGATAAGCAAAATGAGAATATTTAAATTAAATTCATCCTCAAATATTTAGATAAGAAAACAGGCTTCTGAATTTCCAACAAAGTCCTCACCTAAAGGACTAATATCAAACATTCCCCAAGTCATATGGAATTTAAGAATCAAAACTTTCTTGTCAAATTTGAGATTCAACATGGCGGCGTGAGAGGTGAGACAGATAATTCCTCCCAAAACCATATATAGTGTGAAAATACAACTAGCCCTAGAACAGCAACAGAAAAGAAGGCTGCATCAGACTGCATACAGACCTTAGGAACAAAGCAGACCTCACGAAACAGGGTAATGTATGAAAGCCTTCACTGGCGGGACCCAAGCCCTTCCCCTGCACCAGCTCACTTGCAGGAGGAAGAGAAACAGAGCTGGGAAGGGGTGGAAGCCCCTAAGACTACTGAACACAGCTTTGGAGCAGTGGAGGTCAGCTTTGCAGCACAAACCCACATTGTGTAGTGCTCTGGAGGTTGATGGGGTTGGGGACCTGGGACAGGCAGAGTGCTTGAGAGACTGAGATTCTGGCCATTTGTGGAGGACGGGGATCCACATCCGGCCACTCCAGAATAAAGGAAAGACGAGCAGTCTGAGAGGCTTCCTAGCAGCCAGAGGGCTGTGGAAGGGGTGGGGTTTGCACAGAGCTTGCTGCGTGGGCAAAGGAATAGGTGGACAAGGTTGTCTGGGTGCACTCTGCCCAGCAGGTTGGGAACTTGGAGGGGCTTCAGGCACTCCATCCCCCTGGATGCCTGCTCAGCTCCAAGGCCCCCCAGGGTGACAGGCAGCCTGCTGAGCCTTCCTCCTGGCCTGCTTACAAACCGGCAGTCATTGCGCTGGCGTCAGGCCAGCCAGAGGGGGCCCCGCCTACAGCAGCTACAGATGCCGAGCACAGAGGCTTACACCTATGTACTTGGCCCACTGGCTCTGATACGGGAGACGGACAGGGCAGATGGGAATCAGTAAACAGATCTTTCCTCCCCCTAGGCACCAGCTCCACTCCCCTACGATCCCCAACCACACTCTAGGGGCTGAGCAACTCAAGAGACTAGAGCTTCTGGGCACGAGAGGGCACCATATAGAATTATAAAACGTCAAAGGAACCTGGTTCAGACCAAAATCTAACAAATCCCAGAAAAAGGACCAAATGAAACTGAACTCACCAATCTTCCTGAAAGAGAGTTCAAAATAAAAATCACAAACATGCTCATGGAGGTAAAGAAAAATATTCAAGAACTCAGGAACGAACTTAAGTTGGAGATCCAATCATTAAGAAACTCCATATCTGAAATGGAACATACAATGGAGGGATTTAAAAGCAGATTAGATGCTCGAGTTCCGGGAAGATGGCGGCGTGAGCAGGACGGTGGAAATCTCCTCCCAAAACTATATAAATCTATGAAAATACAGCAAATACATCTACTCCTAAAAGACAGACCAGAATTTACAGCAGAGTGCACAGCCTGCATCTGCACCTGAGAGGACTAGGCACCCCGCGAGGCGGGTAAGATACGGAGCCGCGTCCCGGCGGGAACCGAGCACTCCCCCACCACAGCGCACCGGCAGGAGGAGAGGATTCAGAGGCGGGAGGGAGCAGAAGAACAGGCCCGCGAAATAAACAGCCACGGTGATGTGCGCCGGGAGCACTGACACACATCGGGTGGTGCATCGGATATTGGAGAGGCAGAAGGTACAGGTTTTGAGCTGGGAACACGCCCGGGTCCATGCAGCTGGCGCCCTGGGACAAAAGAAAAGGGCGCGCTGTTTTTAGAGGTCTTGGAGAGGCGGGGGGGGGGGGGCAGTGAGGGAACACGATCGCCCCGGCACACTCAGCCCAGCGGGCTGGGATTTCTGAGAATTTCGGACCCCTTGGCTGGTGACTGGGAAAAGGTGGCCACACTGAAACTTTACACAGAGAACAACAGCCTCCCTTTTGTTCCCAGCCGGGCCACAGTTACAAAGTGCGGCACAGCCACGGGTGCGAAATAGGGGAGCAACAGCGCCACCTATAGCATCCTTACAGAATCCACTCCTGGTGGGCGGGGTTTTTTTCCTCTCTATTCTTCTTTTTTTTTTCTCTTCCTTTTTTTTCGTTTGTATGTTTTTGCTTTTGTTTTTGTTTTTTTTTTCTTGTTTTTCTTTTAAAGTCTTAAACAGCCCACCTGACATACATGGCAACTACCAGCGACCACTTCTATAGCCATGAAAAGACAGAGGAATATGATCCAGACTAAGATCAACCAGACAACCCCAGAGAAGGAGCCTGAAGGGATGGAAATGCACAGTCTTCCTGAAAAATAATTCAGAATAAAAGTCATAACCATGCTGACAGATCTACAGAGAAATGTGCAAGAGCTGAGGGAGGAAGTGAGGGAAGTAAGTTAAGACAATGCAGAAATCAGACAAGTGATCGACAGGCTTAACAACAGACTGGTTGAGATGCAAGAGACTGTTAATGGAATAGAAATCAGAGAACAGGAATACAGAGAAGCTGAGGCAGAGACAGATAAAAGGATCTCTAGGAATGAAAGAATATTAAGAGAACTGTGTGACCAATCCAAATGGAACAATATTCGCATTATAGGAGCACCAGAGGAAGAAGAGAGAGAAAAAGGGATAGAAAGTGTCTTTGAAGAAATAATTGCTGAAAACTTTCACACACTGGTGAAGGAAATAGTCTCGCAATCCACGGAAGCCCACAGATCTCCCAACACAAGGGACCCAAGGAAGACACCACCAAGACACATAATAATTCAGATGGCAATGGTCAAAGATAAAGACAGAGTATTAAAGGCAGCTAGAGAGAGAAAAAAGATCACCTACAAAGGAAAACCCATCAGACTATCATCAGACTTCTCAACAGAAACCTTACAGGCCAGAAGGGAGAGGCATGATATATTTAATGTAATGAAACAGAAGGGCCCTGAACAAAGAATATTTGTATCCAGCACGATTATCATTTAAATATGACGGAGGGATGAAACAATTTCCAGACAAAGGGAAGTTGAGAGAGTTCGCCTCTCATAAACCACCACCACAGGATATCTTAAACGGACTGCTCTAGAGGAAAGCACCCCTAAGGCTAAAAAGATGTCACCACAGAAAATAAAATCATAGCAAAGAAAGCAGACCATCCAAATACTAACTAAAGACAAAGAATAAAACACCTAATATATAAAGACTGCAGGAGGAAGAATAGGAAGGGAGAGATAAAGAAACATCAGACGGTGTTCACAATAACTTAACAAGAAAGTTAAGTTAGAGTCTTAGATAGTAAAGAAGCAACCCTTGAACCTTTGGTAACCATGAATCTAAAGCCAGCAATGGCAATAAGTACCTATCTATCGATAATCACCCTAAATGTAAATGGACTGAATGCACCAATCAAAAGACACAGAGTAACAGAGTGGATAAAAAAGCAAGACCCATCTATATGCTGCTTACAAGAGACTGACCTCAAACCCAAAAATATACACAGACTAAAAGTGAAGGGATGGAAAAAGATATTTCATGCAAACAACAAAGAGAAAAAAGCAGGTGTTGCAGTACTTGTATCAGACAAAATAGACTTCTAAATGAAGAAAGTACCAAGAGATAAAGAAGGATATTACATAATGAGAAAGGGGTCAGTCCAACAAGAAGACATAACCATTATAAATATATATGCACTCAACACAGGAGCGCCAGCATATGTGAAACAAATACTAACAGAACTGAAGGAGGAAATAGACAACAATGCATTCATTTTAGGAGACTTCAATACACCACTCACTCCAAAGGACAGATCAACCAGACAGAGAATAAGTAAAGACACAGAGGCACTGAACAACACACTAGAACAGATGGACCTAACAGATATCTACAGAACTCTGCACCCAAAAGCAACAGGATACACATTCTTCTCAAGTGCACATGGAACATTTTCCAGAATAGACCACATACTAGGCCACAAAAAGAACCTCAGTAAATTCAAAAATATTGAAATCCTACCAACCAACTTCTCAGATCACAAAGGTATAAAACTAGAAATAAATTTTAGAAAGAAATCAAAAAGGCTCACAAATACATGGAGACTTAACAACATTCTCCTAATTAATCAATGGGTTAACAACCAAATCAAAACAGAAATCAAAGAATATATGGAGACTAATGACAACAACAACACAAAGCCACAACTTCTGTGGGACGCAGCAAAGGCAGTTCTAAGAGGAAAGTATATTGCAATCCAGGCCTATTTAAAGAAGGAAGAACATTCCCAAATGAAGAGTCTAAAGACACAATTACTGAAATTTGAAAAAGAAGAACAAATGAGGCCCAAAGTGACCAGAATGAGGGACATAATAAAGATCAGAGAAGAAATAAATAAAATTGAGAAGAATAAAACAATAGAAAAAAATCAATGAAACCAAGAGCTGGTTCTTTGAAAAAATAAACAAAATAGATAAACCCCTAGCCAGACTCATTAAGAGAAAAAGAGAATCTACACATAAACAAAAACAGAAATGAGAAAGGAAAAATAACAACAGACTCCACAGAAATACAAAGAATTATAAGAGAATATTATTAGCATCTATATGCTAACAAGCTGGACAACCTAGAAGAAATGGACAACATCCTAGAAAAATACAACCTTCCAAGACTGACCAAGCAAGAAACAGAAAAACTAAACAGACCAATCACCAGCAACAAAATTGAATCGGTAATCAAAAAACTACCCAAGAACAAAACCCCCGGACCTGATGGATTCAACTCAGAATTCTACTAGACATACAGAGAAGAAATAACACCCATTCTCCTTAAAGTTTTCCAAAAAATAGAAGAGGAGGGAATACTTCCAAACTCTTTCTATGAAGCCAGCATCACTCTAATACCAAAACCTGGCAAAGACCTCACCAAAAAAGAAAATTACAGACCAATATCCCTGATGAACATACATGCAAAAATACTCAACAAAATATTAGCAAACCGAATTCAAAAATACATCAAGAGGATCATACACCATGATCAAGTGGGACTCATCCCAGGGATGCAAGGATGGCACAACATTCGAAAATCCATCATCATCATCCACCACATCCAGAAAAAGAAGGACAAAAACCACATGATCATCTCCATAGATGCTGAAAAAGCATTTGACAAAATTCACCATCCATTCATGATTAAAACTCTCAACAAAATGGGTATAGATGGCAATTACCTCAACATCATAAAGGCCATATATGACAAACCCACAGCTAACATCATACTTAACTGTGAGAAGCTGAAAGCTTTTCATCTAAGATCGGGAACAAGACAGGGATGCCCACTCTCTCCACTGTTATTCAACATAGTACTGGAGGTCCTAGCCACGGCAATCAGACAAAGCAAAGACATACAGGGCATCCAGATTGGTAAAGAAGAAGTCAAATTGTCACTATTTGCAGATGACATGATACTGTACATAAAAAACCCTAAAGACTCCACTCCAAAACTACTAGAACTAATATCTGAATTCAGCAAAGTTGCAGGATATAAAATTAACACACAGAAATCTGTTGCTTTCCTATACACTAATGATGAGCTAACAGAAAGAGAAATCAGAAAAACAATTCCATTCACAATTGCATCAAAAAGAATAAAATACCTAGGAATAAACCTAACCAAGGAAGTGAAAGACCTGTACTCTGAAAACTACAAGACACTCCTAAGAGAAATTAAAGAGGACACTAACAAATGGAAATGCATCCCATGCTCTTGGCTAGGAAGAATAAATATTGTCAAAATGGCTATACTACCTAAAGCAGTCTACACATTCAATGCAATCCCTATCAAACTACCAACAGCTTTCTTCAATGAGCTGAAACAAATAATTCTAAAATTCATATGGAACCAGGAAAGACCCCGAATAGCCAAAGCAATTCTGAGAAGGAGGAATAAAACAGGGGGACTTACGCTCCCTGACTTCAAGCTCTACTACAAAAGCCACAGTAATCAAGACAATTTGGTATTGGCACAAAAACAGATCCACAGACTAGTGGTACAGAATAGAAAATCCAAACATTAACCCAAACATATACAGTCAATTAATATTTGATAAAGGAGCCTTGGATATACAATGGGGAGATGACAGCCTCTTCAGCAGCTGGTGTTGGTAAAACTGGACAGCTACATGTAAGAGAATGAAACTGGACTACTGTCTAGCCCCATACACAAAGGTATACTCAAGGTGGATCAAAGACCTGAATGTAAGTCATGAAACCATAAAACTCTTAGAAAAAAACATAGGCAAAAATCTCTTGGACATAAACATGAGCGACTTCTTCATGAACATATCCCACCGGGCAAGGGAAACAAAAGCAGAAATGAACAAATGGGACTATATCAAGTTGAAAAGCTCCTGTACAGCAAAGGACATCATCAATAGAACAAAAAGGCATCCTACAGTATGGGAGAATATATTCATAAATGATATATCCAATAAAGGGTTGACATCCAAAATATAGAAAGAGCTCATGCACCTCAACAAACAAAAAGCAAATAATCCAATTAAAAAATGGGCAGAGTAGCCGAACAGACACGTCTCCAAAGAAGAAATTCATATGGCCAACAGGCACATGAAAAGATGCTCCACATCGCTAATCATCAGAGAAATGCAAATTAATACCACAATGAGATATCACCTCACACCAGTAAGGCTGGCCACCATCCAAAAGACAAACAACAATAAATGTTGGTGAGGATGTGGAGAAAGGGGAATCCTCCTACACTGCTGGTGTGAATGTAAATTAGTTCAACCATTGTGGAAAGCAATATGGAGGTTCCTCAAAAAACTCAAAATAGAAATACCATTTGACCCAGGAATTCCACTCCTAGGAATTTACCCTAAGAATGCAGCAGCCCAGTTTCAAAAGGACAGATGCACCCCTATGTTTATTGCAGCACTATTTACAATAGCCAAGAAATGGAAGCAACCTAAGTGTCCATCAGTAGATGAATGGATTAAGAATATGTGGTACATATACATAATGGAATATTATTCAGCCATAAGAAGAAAACAAATCCTACCATTTGCAACAACATGGATGGAGCTAGAGGGTATTATGCTCAGTGAAATAAGCCAAGCTGAAAAAGACAAGTATCAAATGATCTCACTCATATGTGGAGTATAAGAACAAAGAAAAAAACTGAAGGAACAAAACAGCAGCAGACTCACAGAACCCAAGAACGGACTAATAGTTACTAAAAGGAAAGGGACTGGGGAAAAAGGGTGGGAAGGGAGGGATAAGAGGGTAAAAGCGGCATTACGATTAGCAGACATAAGGTGGGGGGGCACAGGGAGGGCTGTACAACTCAGAGAAGACAAGTAGTGGTTCTCATCTCACTACACTGATGGACAGTGACTGTAATAGGGTCGGTGGGGGGGACTTGATGAAGGGGGTAGTTTAATCACCACAATATTGCTCATGTAATTGTAGGTTAATGATACCAAAATAAATTGTAAAAAAAAAAAAAAAGACAAGTATCAAATGATTTCACTCATATGTGGAGTATAAGAATAAAGAAAAAAAAAAAACTGAAGGAACAAAACATCAGCAGACTCACAGAACCCAAGAACAGACTAATAGTTACCAAAGGGAAAGGGACTGGGGAAGATGGGTGGGAAGGGAGGGATAAGAGGGTTAAAAGGGGTATTACGAATAGCAGACGTAAGGTAGCGGGGGCACGGGGAGGACTGTACAACTCAGAGAAGACAAGTAGTGACTCTATAGCATCTCCGTACGCTGATGGACAGTGACTGTAATGGGGTTGGTGGGGGGGACCTGATGAAGGGGGTAGTTTAATCACCATAATATTGCACATGTAATTGTAGATTAATGATACCAAAATAAAGTATAGAAAAAAAAAAAAAGAATGGACTAACAGTTACCAAAGGGTAAGGGATTGGGGAGGATGGGTGGGAATGGAGGGATAAGGGGGCAATAGGGGCATTATGATTTGCACATATAATGTGTGTAGGGGTACATGGGGAAGGTAGTATATCACAGAGAAGACAAGTAGTGATGCTATAGCATCTTACTACGCTGATGTACAATGACTGCAATGGGGTATGTGGTGGGGACTTGATAATAGGGGGAGTCTAGTAACCATAATGTTGTTTATGTAGTTGTACATTAATGATAGCAAAAAAAAAGTTATGCATACAGAAGAAAAAATAAAATAAAACAAAATGAAACAACAAAAAAACCTTTCTTGTCAGTGTGATGTTAAGAGCAAAGAAGGCCTTGTTTCTATCTTTTCATAGGCTTGGTAGGACATGCTGTCTGTCACCAATCACTGGTTCTGCTCATTACCACCTAGAAATGATAAAGGATGCTTTTCTCAAGGGTCTTTTATTCATTCATCTTCTCCTAAATATGAGGTTCCTTACTAGGTACTTGGATTTCATCCTGATGAAAGAGCCATGGTCTCTGCTCTAGGGAAGCTCACAGTCCAGGAGAGGATACTGACACAGAAACAAATAACTGCAGTCTGGTGTGAAGTGTCAACATGTGTGGGGGTACTAGTACAGTGGTGGCACATGGAGCGGGTGATCAATTCTTAGAAAAGTTCCATGGAAGGTGAAAAGTTTGCAGTCAGTTGGGTGTGAAGGAGAAGAGGGTATTACATTGACAGTAAGGAAACTTATTCAATTCAGGGTGCTTGGAAAGTGGCTTGTTAGAGTTGGACAGAGGGTCCCTGTAGAAGCCAGGAGGGAGAAAAGGCCAGAGAGGAATTCACCAGGCCACCCACTTTCTATTGCTTTGTATATAATGGGTCCTATCTCTAATTTTTCCTTTAAAACAAATATTCTATTCTAGGCAGTCAATAAGCATCTACAAGCACAGCACTAAATGAGACACCCCAGGGGATATGCCCCTAAGGAGCTTACACTGAACCTAATTGAGTGGATTAAACATACACGCCACATGGCTAAAGAGAACACAAAACAACACACGAACAAGTGCACAAAACTATAAATGGCACAATACAAAGTGCAAAGGGAATTCACGGGTTCTTCACTTGAGACAGAGCTTAAATACCATCTAATTAGAGAACTGTTGAGATGCTCAGCTCCCCTTGACAAAACCCTAGCCAAATGAGCCCCCATGGGATATGGGACTCTCAAGTCAGAAAGTATTCTGGTGGGGTCCAGAAGGCCACTGACCTCGTGATGCCCAGTAGGCTTTTATGGCAATACAAGAGAGGTTCACTTCCAACAAGAAAGGGTACTAAATAGGACTTTTCTGTGCTGGTGAAACAGACAGGATGTTTAAGACCACAGCAGCTGCCCCAAATCCTTATCTTCCACCATGATTACAACCCACAGAAAAGAACATTTCATAGTATACCATCTATCATTTTTATAGCTTGCTTCCTTGAAAAAAAAAATAAGCACAAATATTTTTTAAATAAGCACAAATATTTCACTGGGTCTTGTATGTATGTATCTCCAGACTAAAGGTCTCATGTCAAGGTAAGGAAGTATTCAATTTGGTCTTTGTCCGAAGATAATTTCAGGCCTCTGGGGAATCCAGCTTACAGTCAAGGGTGTGTGAAAGCTACCATTTTTTAATAGTCCAGAACTTCCAAAAGGGAAGTCTGATGATCATGGATGGGCCGGACTGGAGTCTTTCCTTACTCCTTTCAAACCAGGTATCTCCTGGCTGGGAGACCACACCATCGTCCTTCATTATCCTGCCAAGGTGAGAAGAGCTGCCATACAGCAGAAGTACAAGCAATGACACTCACCCTCATGGAGGTCTCACCACCATGGGCCTGTTGCAGCCTGAAGACCTGGGCCACCATGTGCTCTGTGGAGGGGTGCAGCAGGATCCTTCGTGAGGCTAGGCCCACCATGACGTATCGGCCCATTGGGGACAGGCTCACTGAAATGGCATTGGGACCTGAGGGCCAACAGAACAGAGAGACACTTGCCAGAGTTCTTACCGTTACAAGGAAATAATTTTCCCTCTTAGTCTTTTTCCTTTTTCTCTAATCTTCCCCTTTGTTTGGTCATCCTGGGGTTATCTCATGAGATTGCAATGAAGAGTATAATTAGAAGGCAGATAAAGTACTGAGTACAGTGTTGACATATAGAAAGTACTTAATAAATGCTAACAATTATCATACAATCACATTTTAAAAAATTGGTATCATACTATACTTTTGAAATCTACTTTTTCCACTTCATATATTATGAACATTTTCCACCACTAAGTATTCCTGTATATGAGCATTTTAAAGGCCAAATGGTATTCTGTCCTATCAATGTTCAATTACTGATTTAAGCAGTCTTCACAAATTGACATTCTTCTTTATGGTAAATAACATTGCTGTGAATGTCTCTGTATATAAATCTTTGAACAGTTTTCTGATTATTTCTCTAGAAGTGGGAATAAACTGGATCAGAGACAGCATACATTTTAGGGGCTTAATATAAAATGCCAAACTGCTTTCCAGTGTGTGTGTGTGCCCACTTCCCCCAGCCATAAGAAAAGCTCTTCCCTTATGCCTGGCCATCACAACAGGTGCATGCCCCTGAATCATAGGAGGGAGGACTCTTATTCTGAGATTCTTCTATAATGCTACCAGCCAGTATGCCTGCAAAGCAATCTTCCTCTGGCCTGTGCAGGGGCAGTATGTGACCATTACTCCCACCTAAGCTGTGCCTCACCTAGGAATGCCCATGCCAAGGTACCAGCATCCCTCTGTCACTAGGTTGGGCTTCCTATCCCTTACCAAATCGTTTGGTGTAGAGCATTTCGCCCAGGTTATGGGGGGCCAGGGAATACACTGCCAGGATGCCTTCATCGGGAAAGCCCCTTTGGCTGCTAGGGATGAAAGCTGCCAAGAGCTGGCCATCTGCAGAAATGTCACAGCTGGCATCATTGTAGATCTTGCAGTTCTGCACCAGCACGTTCACGGAGGCTGCATGAGACAAAGAAAGAAAAGAGGGTGAGAAAATTTGGAGTAAAAAATTCTGGGCCAAGAAATTTGGGGGCCTTCCTAAGGGTCTGAACCCTCTCTAGAAAATCTAAAGGCTGCCCTGTCAATGAAACTAAAATGTCATGAATAAGCAACACAAGAGACAGGAAAGACATGTCTCTGCTACCATTTTAATGGGTAATTACAGAGAGTCAACACAACCACAACCAACCTGCTGAGTCTTAGTTCACACTTAGGAAGTATCACTTGAGAGATAAGACAAGGAATATTGTTTCTGGAGAGCCACTCAGTAGCTGTTATTGTCCAAAAGATCAAAACTAAGATGAATGAAAATACAAACCCACTGATTCTAAGAAAAAGGTGATAAAGGTAAAGCAACCTTGGGGTGAGAATCCTACTCTGCACCTGCAGCATGACCTTGAAGAAGGCAGTCATTTCACAAATCTGTGTCTTAATTTCTCATTTAAGAGAAATGGAGAGGGCCTCAAGATGGTGGCAAGAGTAGGGTGGCAGAAATCTCCCAAAACCACATATATTTTTGAAAATACAACAAATACAACTACTCCTAAAAGAGAGACCAGAAGATACAGTACAACAGCCAGGCTACATCTACATCTGCGAGAACTCACAGCAGCTCACGAAAAGTGTAAGAAACAAAGCCGTGACCCGGTGGGAACTGAGCACTCCCCCCACCCAAGCTCATCAGTGGGAGGAAAAGCATCAGAGTGGGAGAGAGAGGAAGCATAGGACTGCTAAATAACCAGCCCTGGTGATGTGCACCAGGAGCTCAGACACACTGCATGGTGTACTGAATATTAGAGGACCGGAAAAGTAAAATCAGAGGGAGACTGCGAGTGGGTCCCCACAGTCCACTACACTGGGACAAAAGAAAAGTGGGCACATTTTAAAAGTCTTAAAGGGACAAGGGCTCAATAGCTGGACAAAATCGTCCCAGCACACTCAGCCCAGCAGGCTGGGAATCTTAAGGAACTTCAGGTGCCCTAATCCCCTGGGGGGTAACCCAGCCCCGAAGCCCCTCAGGACGATAAACAGCCTGCCATTAATTCCCCCTAGCTGGCGCTGCAAGCAAACTGGCTGACCCGCCACATCTGCGGAGCAGCCGGCGCACAGCCCCACCCACAGCAACAACACACAGTTTTCTCCCAGTGTACAGCCAACCAGGACAGACTCAGAGGCTGCCGCCAGCGCACAGCTGCCCAGCATAGACAGAGGAACCCAGAGCAACGTCCAGAAGGCACGAAGGGGCGCTGTTCTCACAGAAGAACACAGCCGGTGCGTCAGTGACCCCCCGCAGGGCTCTAGGCTATCCAGAGGGCTGCCCCACCCACCGCAGCTCAGGAGATTATCCCAGAGACTGCTCCCAGTGTGCGGATAAACAGCTCAGGCGGCAGACGCCGGAGCAAGGTCCAGAAGGCATGAAGGGGCGCCATTTTCGCAGGAGAACACACCTGGCACGTATGCAATCCCCCACAGGGCTCTAGGCTATCCCAAGGGCTGCACTGCCCACAGCAGCTCAGGGGATTATCCCAGAGACTGCTCCCAGTGTGCAGGTAAATGACACAGGCAGCGGAGAAGGGCAAGGTGACCAGCAAACAGGAAGGGACGTTGTTCTCCCAGCTGACACACGCACCACCTGCCTATGACCACTTCTACGTCCATGAAAAGGCAAAAGAATCTGGTCCAGTCAAAAATTATGCAGAACCCAAGAGAGAGGGCCTGGGGAGATAGCTATACCAAATCTTCCTAAAAAAGAATTCTAAATAAAAGTCACAACCATGCTGATGGACCTACAGAGAAATATGCAAGAGCTAAGGGATGAAGTCCGGAGGGAGATAACAGAAATGAAACAATCATCGACAGAAGGTCTTAAGAGCAGACTAGATGAGGTGCAAGAGACAGTTAATGGAATAGAAATCAGAGAACAGGAATACAGAGAAGCTGAGGCAGAGAGAGATAAAAGGATCTCTAGGTATGAAAGAATATTAAGAGAACTGTGTGACCAATCCAAACGGAACAATATTCACATTATAGGGGTACCAGAAGAAGAAGAAGGAGAGAGAAAAAGGGATGGAAAATGTCTTTGAAGAAATAATTGCTGAAAACTTTCCCAAGCTGGGGAAGGAAATAGTCTCTCAGACCATGGAAGCCCACAGATCTCTAAACACAAGGGACCCAAGGAGGACAACACCAAGACATATAATAATTTAAATGGCAAAGATCAAAGACAAGGACAGGGTATTAAAGGCAGCCAGAGAGAGACAAAAGATCACCTACAAAGGAAAACCCATCAGACTATCATCAGACTTCTCAACAGAAACCTTACAGGCCAGAAGAGAATGGCATGATATATTTAACGCAATGAAACAGAAGGGCCTTGAACCAAGAATACTGTATCCAGCATGATTATCATTTAAATTGGAAGGAGGGATTAAACAATTTCCAGACAAGCAAAAATTGAGGGAATTTCCCTCCCACAAACCACCTATACAGGATATTTTAAAGGGACTGCTCTAGATGGAAGCACTCCTAAGGCTAAACAGATGTCACCCGAGAAAATAAAATGACAGCAAAGAAAGCAGACCAACCAAATACTAAATGAAGGCAAAAAATAAAATCAACTATCCACAAAAGCAGTCAAAGGAAACACAAAAGAGTACAGAATAAAACACCTAACATATAAAGAATAGAAGAGGAAGAATAAGAAGGGAGAGA
The DNA here is from genome assembly GCA_029783875.1 of Phataginus tricuspis. Classification (NCBI taxonomy): domain Eukaryota; kingdom Metazoa; phylum Chordata; class Mammalia; order Pholidota; family Manidae; genus Phataginus; species Phataginus tricuspis. The sequence continues at coordinate 1,678,632 of JAQQAC010006904.1, read as the reverse complement.
AATAAAGAATCATCAGACTGTGTTTATAACACCGTAATAAGACAGTTAAGTTAGACGGTTAGATAGTAAAGAAGCTACCCTTGAACCTTTGGTAACCAAAAATTCAAAGCCTGCAATGGCAATAAGTACATATCTTTCAATAATCACCCTAAACGTAAATGGACTGAATGCACCAATCAAAAGACACAGAGCAATAGACTGGATAAAAAAGCAAGACCCATCTATATGCTGCTTACAAGAGACTCACCTCAAGCCCAAAGACATATACAGACTAAAAGTGAACGGATGGAAAAAGATATTTCATGCAAAAAAAAGGGAGAAAAAAGCAGGTGTTACAGTACTTGGATGAGACAAAATAGACTTCAAAACAAAGAAAGTAACAAGAGATAAAGAAGGACATTACATAATGATAAACGGGGCTGTCCAACAAGAGGCTATAACCATTATAAATATATATGTACCCAACACAGGAGCACCAACATATGTGAAACAAATACTAACAGAATTCAAGAAGGAAATAGAATGCAATGCACTCATTCCAGAAGACTTCAACACACCACTCACTCCAAAGGACACATCAACCAGACAGAAAATAAGTAAGGACACAGAGGCACTGAACAACACTCTGGAACAGATGGACCTAATAGACATCTACAGAACTCTACACCCAAAAGCAACAGGATACACATTCTTCTCAAGTGCACATGGAACATTTTCCAGACTAGACAACATACAAGGCCACAAAAAGAGCCTAAGTAAATTCAAAAAGATTGAAATTTTACCAACCAACTGCTCAGATCACAAAGGTATAAAACTAGAAATAAATTGTACAAAGAAAACAAAAAGGTTCACAAACACGTGGAGACTTAACAACATGTTCCTAAATAATCAGTGGATTGATGACCAAATTAAAACAGACATCAAGCAATATATCGAGACAAATGACAATAACAGTACAAAGCCCCAACATCTGTGGGATGCAGCGAAGGCAGTTCTAAGAGGAAAGTATACAGCAATCCAGGCCTATTTAAAGAAGGAAGAACAATCCCAAATGAACAGTCTAAAGTCAGAATTATTGAAACTGGAAAAAGAAGAACAAATGAGGCCCAATGTCAGCAGAAGGAGGGACATAGTAAAGATCAGAGAAGAAATAAATAAAATTGAGAAGAATAAAATAATAGAAAAAATTCAATGAAACCAAGAGTTGGTTCTTTGAGAAAAAAACAAAATAGATAAACCCCTAGCTAGACTTATTAAGAGAAAAAGAGAATCTACACACATAAACAGAATCAGAAATGAGAAAGGAAATATCATGACAGAGCCAACAGAAATACAAAGAATTATTAGAGAATACTATGAAAATCTATATGCTAACAAGCTGGATAACCTAGAAGAAATGGACAACTTCCTAGAAAAATACAACCTTCCAAGACTGACCAAGGAAGAAACAGAAAATCTAAACAGACCAATTACCAGCAATGAAATTGAATCGGTAATCAAAAAACTACCCAAGAACAAATCCCTGGGCCAGATGGATTCACCGCTGAATTTTATCAGACATTATACAGAAGTCATAATACCCATTCTCCTTAAAGTTTTCCAAAAAATAAAAGAAGAGAGAATCCTTCCAAACTCATTCTATGAAGCCAGCATCACTCTAATACCAAAACCAGGCAAAGACCCCCCAAAAAAGAAAATTACAGACCTATATCCCTGATGAACGTAGATGCAAAAATACTCAACAAAATATTAGCAAACCGAATTCAAAAATACATCAAGAGGATCATACACCTTGATCAAGTGGGATTCATCCCAGGGATGCAAGGATGGCACAACATTCGAAAATCCATCATCATCATCCACCACATCCAGAAAAAGAAGGACAAAAACCACATGATCATCTCCATAGATGCTGAAAAAGCATTTGACAAAATTTAACATCCATTCATGATAAAAACTCTCAACAAAATGGGTATAGAGGGCAAGTACCTCAACACAATAAAGGCCATATATGACAAACCCACAGCTAACATTATACTTAACAGCGAGAAGCTGAAACTTTTCCTTTAAGATTGGGAACAAGACAAGGAAGCCCACTCTCGCCTCTTTGATTCAACATAGCACTGAAGGTCCTAGCCACAGCAATCAGACAACACAAAGAAATAAAAGGCATCCAGCTTGGTAAGAAAGAATTAATATTGTCAAAATGGCCATCCTGCCTAATGAAATTCCTATGAAAATACCAACAGCATTCTTCAACGAACTGGAACAGTTCTAAAATTCATATGGAACCACAAAAGACCCCGAACAGCCAACGCAATCCTAAGAAGGAGGAATAAAGCAGGGGGGATCTCGCTTCCAAACTGCAAGCTCTACTACAAAGCCACAGTAATCAAGACAATTTGGTACTGGCACAAGAACAGACCCACAGACCAGTGGAACAGAATAGAAAGTCCAGATATTAACTCAAACATATATGGTCAATTAACATATGATATAGGAGCCATGGATATACAATGGGGAAATGACAGCCACTTCAACAGCTGGTGTTGGCAAAACTTGACCACTACATGTAAGAGAATGAAACTGGATCATTGTCTAACCCCATACAGAAAAGTAAATTCAAAATGGATCAAAGACCTGAATGTTAGTCATGAAACCATAAAGCTCTTAGAAAAAAACATAGGTAAAAACCTCTTGGACATAAACATGAGCAACTTCTCCATAAACATATCTCCCCGGGCAAGGGAAACAAAACCAAAAATGAACAAGTGGGACTATATCAAGCTGAAAAGCTCCTGTACAGCAAAGGACATCATCAATAGAACAAAAAGGCATCCTACAGTATGGGAGAATATATTCATAAATGATATATCCAATAAAGGGTTGACATCCAAAATATAGAAAGAGCTCATGCACCTCAACAAACAAAAAGCAAATAATCCAATTAAAAAATGGGCAGAGTAGCCGAACAGACACGTCTCCAAAGAAGAAATTCATATGGCCAACAGGCACATGAAAAGATGCTCCACATCGCTAATCATCAGAGAAATGCAAATTAATACCACAATGAGATATCACCTCACACCAGTAAGGCTGGCCACCATCCAAAAGACAAACAACAATAAATGTTGGTGAGGATGTGGAGAAAGGGTAACCCTCCTACACTGCTGGTGGGAATGTAAATTAGTTCAACCATTGTGGAAAGCAATATGGAGGTTCCTCAAAAAACTCAAAATAGAAATACCATTTGACCCAGGAATTCCACTCCTAGGAATTTACCCTAAGAATGCAGCAGCCCAGTTTGAAAAAGACATATGCACCCCTATGTTTATTGCAGCACTATTTACAATAGCCAAGAAAGGGAAGCAACCTAAGTGTCCATCAGTAGATGAATGGATAAAGAAGATGTGGTACATATACAGAAGGGAATATTATTCAGCCATAAGAAGAAAACAAATCCTACCATTTGCAACAACATGGATGGAGCTAGAGGGTATTATGCTCAGTGAAATAAGCCAGGCAGAGAAAGACAAGTATCAAATGATTTCACTCATCTGTGGAGTGTAAGAACAAAGAAAAAACTGAAGGAACAAAACAGCAGCAGACTCACAGAACCCAAGAATGGACTAACGGTTACCAAAGAGAAAGGGACTGGGGAGGATGGGTGGGAAGGGAGGGATAAGGGGATAAAAAGGGGTATTACGATTAGCAGACATAATGTAGGGGGGGTGCCCGGGGAGGGCTGTATAACACAGAGCAAACAAGTAGTGATTCTATTGCACCTTACTACGCTGATGGACAGTGACTGTAATGGGGTATGTGGTGGGGACTTGATGATGGGAGGAGTCTAGTAAAATAATGTTGCTTATGTAATTGTAGACTAATGATACCAAAAAAAAAAAAAAGCTATTGAACAAGGTGAATGATATTACATTAGAATATATTACAGCAAAAGCAGGTAACATGTTAAATGTGTTTGTTCTATGTGTATGATTCTAATAAAGAATAATCTGTCTTCAAAAAAAAAAAAAGAGAGAAATGGAAGAGAGACTGCAATTGTCTGCACAGCTCCTTGCTAATACTAATCCACAAAAGACGATAAAGAGAAACAAAGCCAAGCCCTGGCTGGATGGCTGGAACTCTTCTAATCTCTCACTATACTCCATGCGTTACCCATACCATAAGCTAATGTACAGGCAGTCCCAGTCTGCACTTAACAGTTACTGAGAATTAAGCAAAGGGTCAGTTAGGCAGCAAGCTCAGCATGAGGCACCAGGCGGGGGTGGTGGAATGTCTGTAGGTGGGGAGAATCCACTCCACATGATGGGACTAACGAGATGTTAGACAGCACAGGGACCCTGCCTGCATGCTTCCTTTCAGTTTTCATTCGAATCCCCTCTGGGGCCCACTGCGTAACTCCGTGTCAGGAGGAGGGAGCTCATCCTTGATGTGAGCCTGGAGACAGAGTGCCCACATCATGGGCACAAGCAGAACAACACACACATTCAAAGGGACCAAGTGCCTCTGCTGTGTCTCATTTACATCTACTTCATGTGCACATGCAAAGAGACTTTTATTCCTTCTCTTATTTGAAGATTACTTGGATATCACAGTCAGAAGAGTACAGTTTCTTTTTTAAAAAAAAGCCAAGCTCAGCTGCCCTCACCAGATTCTTGGTGATCAACTCCAGGAGCCCAAAAGGGCTAACCTGAGAGATCAAGGGCAAGTTTCCTCTGGAAATTACCTTAAGGAAAGCAAAACAAAGAATTGCTTTTCAGGGGTCTTGAGGCTTATGGGATCGGGGACTCAAGAGCGATTTCTAGAACGCTATATTCACTCCCCTCCCTACGTGTTGCTAAAGAAGCCACAGAGGTGACAGGAGTAAATAAAAAAAGGCACCAGAACACACTGATTAGGCTATTGTGCCAACTCCTGGGGGCTGACACCTACAGCACAATTACACATAAAACTGAGGAGGGACCACAATGACGGCTCTGTTTGCTAACTAATAAAATAATGACATCCAAATATTCACTGCTATCACCATTAGGGCTCTGTACTGCTCAACTTCCAACCCACCATCTGCTCTAGCCTGTACGGCTGGATTTATCTAGTTTGCACTGAGACCGTCTGCTCCTTACTCAGGGTCCCAAGCCTGTTGCCAAAAAAATGACAATCTCCTCCTCCTTCCCTGGATTGACAAATGATTCCAGTTGGCGATACAGAACCAGAGGAACTGGGGGAACCTTCAAGAATGAGTCCATCTTGGTTTTCTAACCTAGAGGAGGTTAGTACAATCCTCAACCATTTAAGACTGCAATCATCAAAGGCGGGGAGAAAAAGAAAGTCATCATAAAGATCAAGTAAAACATGAAAATATAAATAGGGAAAGAGATGGGACTCTGTGGACTTGAAGACAGCTTTGCACAGTTGCCATTTTAACCACATTTAATCTCTCAAAAATGCATGGTGGGTATTTTATGAAAGTAGGCTTTTCTCTCTTGCTGTTATATGGATCTAGCTCAGACATGTTCACATGTAATTCAAACATACAGAAGACTGTAATAATCCTCAAAACTCATCACCAACATAAAAATAAGCATTTAACTGTTTACTGTCAGATTAATTTCTAAAGGGGGCTTGGAGTGGGAAGGAAAGTACAAGGAAGGTTTTCCTTCTGGAAGGCTTGGCTCTAAGCCTCTGCAAAACTGGGCATATAGACAAAAAGCATTTTGTCAGCCTCAAATCCAGCACTGTGTTTGTGTTTGTACTACATTATGATGATACCAAGTCAATGGCCATCTCCCAAATTCCTTCCCCTCCCCCCAGCTCCACCCAGTTACTGCAGTGGGCTCAGAAACACATGAAAATGATGAGAGAGACTGCTGAAAATAAAAAGAGCTTCTCCAGCAGCACGTTCAGTTTCAGAAATTGTGCAGCTAGTGATCTAGGGTTTCACTTCTACCCTAATGAAGGGGGTATGGTAGGCGGAGAGAGATTTGGTAGCTTCATTTCAGCAAGCACTCGGTGGTGTTTATAATTTCACTTTTATTTCAAAGCTTCAATTAGCAACTGTGGATTAAGTGAAGGTTCCTGTGGCCAGGATTCTCACCTGGCCCTGGTTGGCTAGCTCACTGCACACGTGTGGACAATACATCGTTATTGACTCTCTATAAAGAGCCCTGCCCAGCGCTCTGGGCGACATGGTGGCACAGCTGCAAAGCTGCAGGAGAGCAGAGCAGAGGCTGGAATGGTGGCAGTGCCTAGGACAGAGACCCAGAGGACGGCTGTGCAGGCAGAGAGGCCCGGAGGCAGAGACCAGCCTGCTATATGTAGACTCGCTCTGAGTGGACGGGATTTTAGTGATTGGGAATAAAGTTGGGTGTAACCCTTTCACCCCAAGAATGTTCTACTGTCATTTCTTTGGTCACATCGAATCCATAGTGAACTTGCCCAGGGCTGAAACCCACTGGCAAGACAGCAACTTACAAGTGCTGCTTGTTGTCTATTAATTTCCCACATGGAAATGGAAACATTCAGTTACAGTGGTAATTGGTCACTGCTTCAGTTCACTTTTGCAGCTGCTTCTTGTAAGGCTGAAACATTGATGAGCTGAAGCATACAGGGAGAGATTTCTTGCACCTCTGTTATTTTTTGTTTTCTTGGGCCACAGAAAAGTAATGCACTAATGACAAGGACAACTCGTCCTTGTTGTGGACTAAACAACAGTGTAAGCAGGTAGAGAAAAAGTTGAAGTGAAATACAGTATAAGATACTAGCAACCTACACACCACTAGAAATCTTTGTTCTGCTCCCTGTCTTGCCTTACCACAGTTGTCAAGTTTTAGCAGGCATCAGAATAGCCTGGAGGGATTACTGAAACAGAACTGGGGCCAGGCCTGAGAATTTGCATTTCTAATAAGTCCCCAGGTGTGTCTGATGCTGCTGGTTTGGGACCACACTTGAAAACTGCTGCCTTATCAACCAAGCAGGCCTCCAGCAAGCTGCCTGCACTTAAAGTCAAAACACAAGTGGGGAAGGATGATGGGACAGTTGCTGGGAAGCTGAGGATGGAAATAAAGACTAGGAAAGAAAGGACTTTTCAAATCACAACTGCTTAAGGGCTTCAGGGGATGACTCCAGGGGGAGAAAAAATGATGCAGAAGACAGCAGGAAGCCATGTTCCAGACTCTGCAATGTAATCTCCTAATTATAAATGATTTCCAAGTAAAAAGGCCCTAGCAGGGAATGGGAGGGGTTAGAAATACTGATGCCTAGAGGAGCAGATGGCCCTGCCTTCCTATTCAGCTCCATAAATTATAAACAAACACCTTGTACAAAGATTGATTTGTAGCTTGTCGCTGGCCGGCCAGATGAGGCCTTGGGAGCAATTAGCAGTTGCAGAGCTTTTGCAAATGTATTAAATAGTGATTTGGAAAGCCCTAAGGGGTTTAAATCAGCAGGAACATTTCCTTTTAGCTATCTCTGAGCCCCTCAGATTGCAAAATAAGAACTCCTGCACAGATCTCCACAACACTATAAATACTCCCAAAAGGCACCCAACACTGCACCCCCTGTGGTGCAGTCTGCCCCATACCACTCAGCTGCTGGGTTTCTGAAGGCCCATTCTGGCAGGGCATCCTAGTGACCAATGCTTTTCACACAATAAGAGTACTCTTAAAAACCACAATGCATCTAATGAGCTACTTTTTTGATGAAAGTGGTTTCACAATTATCTATGTATATGAGGACTTATTCATAAACTTCTAAATTTACAGAGAGTAATTCATTAATCCCGCATGCCAACTAAAGAGAAACAGGTGGCAAGAATCTTAAGCCTAACTCCAGAAAGGGATTAAATAAAATTCAGGTAAGTCAGATGACTAGCAACACAGTGGCTGCTGAATGCATGAGTAAAACTCAGGACCAGTGGCTCCCAGTTAGAAAAGAACTACCTCTCCTCGCTATGACTGCAAAAAAACAGAAAAAGAAAAAGAGCAGCAGGTCCAGACCTCTAAATAAAGTATAAAAAGTAAAAGCAATTCCAATACTGCATAAAGTGTTCCACAACCCCCCCCCAAATTATACTTATAAGCTCATTGACACTAAAATCCATAGGTTTTATTAAAAAGGAAAGGACAGGTCCATCCCACGAATATCAGTGAAAAACTCTATTAGTAAGCTACACGGAAGGAATTTAACATTAAAGAATATACCACGTTCCATGTTGGGTTTACTCAAGGAATATTATAGAATGTATTAAGCATAATGATCATGATATTAGATCAAAAAAAGAAATAATATGATCATCTTCATGGATGCTAAAAAGGCATGACTAAATGCAATATCCACTCTTGATAAAAATTCTCAATGAAATAGGAATAGATGACTTCAAAAAATTATCAACTCTAGTCCAACCCCAAAACCAGCATATGCTACAGGGAAAAAGCTAGAAGTTTCCCCACTAAAGCCAGGAACAATATGAGGATGACTGCGATTATTTAGCATTGTTTTGATGGCAGCAGCCAATGCATTTAGACAAGAGAAAGAAACCACAGATAAAAACTTGGAATGGAAGAGGTAAAATTATCACTGTTTACAGATAACCTACCTAGAAAACCCATGAGGTTAACTCAGTAACAACAATAATAAGTACACAAATTTAGGAAAGATAGGAGAATTATATATACATATGTATATATATATATATTTAATTTTGGTATTATTAATGTACAATTACATGAGCAACATTAAGGTTACTAGACACCCCCTATTATCAAGTGCCCACCATATACACTAATACAGTCACTGTCCATGAGCATAGTAAGATGCTTTAGAATCACTACTTGTCTTCTCTGTGTTATACTACCTTCCCCGTGTACCCCCACACACATTATATGTGCAAATCATAATGCCCCTTTTGCCCCCTTGTCCCTCCCTTCCCACCCATCCTCCCCAGTCCCTTTCCCTTTGGTAACTGTTAGTCCATTCTTGGGTTCTGTGAGTCTGCGGCTGTTTTGTTCCTTCAGTTTTTTCTTTGTTCTTACACTCCACAGATGAGTGAAATCATTTGATACTTGTCTTTCTCGGCCTGGCTTATTTCACTGAGCATAATACCCTCCAGCTCCATCCATGTTGTTGCAAATGGTAGGATTTGTTTTCTTCTTATGGCTGAATAATATTCCCTTCTGTATATGTACCACATCTTCTTTATCCATTCATCTACTGATGGACACTTAGGTTGCTTCCCTTTCTTGGCTATTGTAAATAGTGCTGCAATAAACATAGGGGTGCATATGTCTTTTTCAAACTGGGCTGCTGCATTCTTAGGGTAAATTCCTAGGAGTGGAATTCCTGGGTCAAATGGTATTTCTATTTTGAGTTTTTTGAGGAACCTCCATATTGCTTTCCACAATGGTTGAACTAATTTACATTCCCACCAGCAGTGTAGGAGGATTCCCCTTTCTCCACATCCTCACCAACATTTGTTGTTGTTTGTCTTTTGGATGTTGGCCATCCTCACTGGTGTGAGGTGATATCTCATTGTGGTTTTAATTTGCATTTCTCTGATGATTAGCGATGTGGAGCATCTTTTCATGTGCCTGTTGGCCATCTGAATTTCTTCTTTAGAGAAGTGTCTATTCATGTCCTCTGCCCATTTCTTAATTGGATTATTTGCTTTTTGTTTGTTGAGGTACGTGAGCTCTTTCTATATTTTGGATGTCAACCCTTTATCGGATATGTCATTTATGAATATATTCCCCATACTGTAGGATGTCTGTCTGTTCTACTGATGGTGTCCCTTTGCTGTACAGAAGCTTTTTAGTTTGATATAGTCCCACTTGTTCATTTTTGCTTTTGTTTCCCTTTTCTGGGGAGGTATGTTCACGAAGAAGTTGCTCATGTTTATGTCCAAGAGATTTTTGCCTATGTTTTTTCCTAAGAGTTTTATGGTTTCATGAGTTACATTCAGGTCTTTGGTCCATTTTGAGTTTATTTTTGTGTATGGGGTTAGACAACAATCCAGTTTCATTCTCTTACAGGTAGCTGTCCAGCTTTGCCAACACCAGCTGTTGAAGAGGCTGTCATTTCCCCATTGTATATCCATGTCTCCTTTATCATATATTAATTGACCATATATGCTTGGGTTTATATCTGGGCCCTCTAGTCTGTTCCATTGGTCTATGGGTCTGTTCTTGTGCCAGTACCAAACTGTCTTGATTACTGTGGCTTTGTAGTAGAGCTTGAAATCAGGGAGCATAATTCCCCCAGCTTTATCCTTCCTTCTCAGGATTCCTTTGGCTATTCGGGGTCTTTTGTGGTTCCATATGAATTTTAGAACTATTTGCTCTAGTTCATTGAAAAATGCTTTTGGTATTTTGATAGGGATTGCATTGAATCTGTAGATTGCTTTAGGCTGGATGGCCATTTTGACAATATTAATTCTGCTTGGGATGTGTTTCATTTATTGGTATAAGACAGTAGAATTTTAAAAACAAACTTGAAACAAACTCAAAAAATGTACAGGATCTTTATGAAGAAAGCCTTAAAACATTCACGAGACCAGGAGAAACTGAAAATCATACCATGTTCTTACATAAGAAGGTACCATAAAGATATTGAATTAATTTACAAATTTAATGTGATTGCAATAATTACACTAACAGGATTTTTTCAGGGGAGTGCAGGGGTGAAGGGAAGAAACAAGGTACTTTTAAAATCCATACAAAAAACAAAACTGCTTGAGCAGGCAGGAACATTTGGATTAAAACATAACAAGAGATTGTCTCCTCAGATTCTAAAATATGAAGCCTCAAAACTTAAACCTATGTGGTACTCTCATATGAATAATCGCAATGGACAGACTAGGCATTCTCTAAATATATCTAAATATACACAGAAAATACACAAGAAATAGGATGAAAGTGATATCCCAATTATTAGAGACAAATGGATTATTGTAAAAATTGGTTGGGACAAATGAGTAGTAATATGGGGGAAAAGATGACTCATACTTTGCTTATTTGGGACTAGGTTAAATTCCTAGTGAATCTAAAATTTAAAGATAAAAACTAAAATATAAAAGTACTAACTGATCTCCCTAATGATGACAAAATCTAGGACCATAAAAGGAAACCTGGATAATTTTACTAAAAATAAATTCTATTACAAAAATAACCTTTGGCAAAGTCAAAAGACAAATGACAACTAGGAATTCCTATTATAGTTAATTTTCTGATTTACAAAGAGCTCCTGCAGAACTGATAAGGACAAAACCAGCAACACAACAGAAAAACAGGTAAAGCACATGGATGAGTCAAGAAAAGGCAACACATGTGGCTCAGGGTATTAAGAGGCACAGAAGCTAGTTTGTAATATGAGAAATATAAATTTAAAATACTATTTTTTACCTACCAGATTTGCAAATACCCAAACATAAGACAACACATTCTGCAAGCAAGAGTTTAGGGTAACAGGTCTTCTCATACACTGCAGGTGAGAGTATAATTTGTCATAGCCAGAGTGTGATTCAGCAGTATCTACCAAAATCAGAGCTCTTCCTCCCTACAATACCATTTCTAGGAATGTACCCTATATAGTTGGACGTGTGCAAAACAGCAAAACAGCAAACTGTGGCATGGTTTGTATAGCAAAAGACTGAAAGCAATTTAAAAGTCCCTCAGCAGAGGACTGATTAAAAAATGCTATCTAGAGATTTCATTTGGACAATGGAATACTAGGCAGTCATTAAAAAAGAATGAGTAAACTCTTTTCATACTGATATGGAAAGATCACCAAGATATACAAAGAAAAGAACAGGAAAGCAAAGAACAGAAAGACTATGTATAACATACTGACATTTGGGTGGGAAACATATTTGCATTTGCTTATGTATACAAACAATATCCTCAAAAATATACAAGAAACTGCATTTGCTTGTATATACATACAATACCCTCAAAAATATACAAGAAACTGTTGCCTGTGGGGAGGAACAGTGGGTAGCTGGGAGTAGGGCTGGGAAACTTTTTACTGTATTCACATTTATATTTTACAAATTTTTGAATGGCCAATGTATTTCAGATTATAATAACAAGCAAAGTAAACAAAATAAAGAAACAAAATAACTGGAAATAAATTATGGCAAACAAGATCTGTGCCACGAATCTAGAGAGGAAGAAGCAAATTTAGTATTCAATAAGGGGAAAGGTGGATTACAGTTGATTCCTAGCAGAGATAAAGAACAGATTTATGAACATGTGGCTTACAAGCACTTAGAAAGAAAGAAATGATTGCTGCTGAAGTTTCACAAAGATTAGGACATGAAAAATTAACCTCATTTTCATGGTCTGATAAGGATACCAAGACTGGCATATGGGGAAATGCCACAGAGAATATCTTGATTATTTTAAGGCATCTGACAAACTCTTTCAATACCCTGTAGACAAGAAAGAAAAATGTAGGGTTCAGATGTGAACAATCATGCCCAGGGTGCTAATTCATGAACCAAAATGGAAACGGAGGAAATCCACAGCAATGTAACACAAGGCTTGGTACAATGTTTTGACTGATTCCCCATTTGCCAGCAATCCAAAGGAAGACAGAGAAAGCATGTTTATCAAATTAGTAGATGATGTGAGATTGAGAGCAAAGGACCGAAATCAAAGTTCAGAAAGATGTTGAGAGGCAGGAAGTAGGCACTGCAACTAGACACTATTAAGATAAAGTTTAATAGAAACACGTACAATTTTGCTTTTGTTCTTAAAAGATTTGAATTGTACAATACAGGATGGTAGAGTCTTGGGTTATTAACAATTATCAAGGAATTTTAATTAACTGCAAACTCAATACTGACTTCAGAAAAAGCTGCTGAAACTTAGGCTAAACTAACATTGTCCAGGTCACCACTGTACTAGGTATTGGGCAGCTCTCACCTAGCTCTGTTCTGGGCTCCCAGAGTCAAAAGTGAAGATGAGGAGAACTGTCAAAGATTCGGAAACCAGATCAATAAAATCAATCTAAGGAAATTTGGCCTGGAAAGAAAAATCTGAAGGGAAACGGCAGTTTGTTTTCAAACAGCTGGTGTACTGTCACTTAGAAGAGGCATCCTTAGACTTATTCTATGGAGATTCTGAGGTTGAACTAGGCCAATGGGAGGAAATGACAACAAGGGAAATGGTGGCTGAGTACAAGAAAGAACAATTTAAGAGGAATTTAGCAGTGATGGAGTAGGCATCTGTCAGACTATGTGACTTACCATCTTCAGTACTCAAGCAGAGGCTGAACTGCCACTTCCCAGCGACGTGTGAGAGTCTTCCATTGGACAGGAAGTAAAATGAGCTGTCTAAAATATTGTGACTCCAATGAGCAATTGGGACATGGGATTGTGGACTTCCCTAGAAGCTGGGAGAATGGACTGTCGGACAAACATGTTTGTAAATCACACATCAACCATGCCTCACTTCATTCCTCTCAGCTGGATTAATAAATGACTTTAACATCTTTGTAGTCTTTCCTCAAGGTTCAAAAGGCCTGGCTCTCAGTTTGTACAGTCCCTTTTTTTTCTCTTCTTAGTTCCACCTAAACTCTGAGGCTTAGGACAATGAATTACTAGTCAGTGAACTCCTCAGAGCAGAGAAATCTTCCTTTTTGTGTCCATGTTAGCATTGTTCCTACCACTACACCAGCACTGATTGTGCACTGCTCAGGGTAGATGCTCATGCATAGTTGAATTACTTGACTGTTAGTTGCAGAAGAGCTGTAGAAATGGCATGTTAAAATCAGCTTTTCAACAAGATGATGAAAATTTCAGTGACACCTGGGTCTCTGAGTTCTGGCTTACCAGAAAGAGAGCGCTTCCATGCTGGCTTACCAGAAAGAGAGCGCTTCCATGTTTACCACCGGTTCTACTCTGACTTACCATTACTGATTTCTGGGAGGTCAAACTTAGTGAAGTCCCACCACTGGAGCCGGTAGGTAGTATTGGCAATGTTACTGGCCACAGCGGACTGTCCATCACCAATCACTGCCCCTGATTGCGGAGAAACAGAGAGCACATTATAATATTTATCTACATGTTTCTAATGCAAACATAAAACAACATATGCTGGGATTAAGTAGGAGAGGGGGAAGAGGAAGAACCATAACTAAGATTTGAGAAAGCAGACAGACAAATTCTTATCTCAAAGAGAAACCAGATGTGTTTCTCAAGAAAAATTCTACAAGGAAATACCTCATTCGTCATCAGCCCCTCTCATTACTACTTAGCATTTACTTAGTGCTAATAATGTGGCAGGTACTGTATACTGGAAGGCTCACAATCTAAACAGACAAATGAGTTTTCATAATAATGTGGGAAAAGAAAAGTGTAAAATGGAAGAACACGATTAACACAGAAAATCATTTCGGTCCTGAGATGTCTTTGTAGTAAGCAGTGCTCTTTGGGAGAAAGCCTTGCCTCCTTTTCATATGACCTTTTTCCTAATAAAACATCTCAAAAGGAGGCTTCCTCCAAGGAATAAGCAGTCAGCATACAGCTGATTGGATAGACAGAGACAGTAAAGAACAAATGAGGTCATATTTGTTCATTTCTTCTCGGCCCCTGGCATGTAACACAGCAGAAATTTATGAGCCTAGCTTTTCAGCATCAGAATATTTTTATTAAGGCAATTTTTTATCAGCCCTCCTTGAATAGAACTTCCTTGAATCAGATTAACTTGTAACACCTCACAGCTTAACTTTCTCTGAAATATACACTTCTGTATGACATTTTTTCCTTGGTAACCAATTAAATAAAAAATGAATTTTTTTTAACAGGTTGACACTTTAATTTGCAGTTGTATTTCATTTACATGAACATGTCATTTCCTCCTCCTCCTCTTCCGAGGTGCATTTCATACACAACCACCCTTCTGATCAGACAGAGCCAACCCTCTTGGGAGAACAGCACACTCTTGCATGCTAGACAACCTAAATGATATTCTCTGCTACAAATCACTCCTACTTTGAGAAACTGAACTTGTTGGAGCTTAGTAGTCTTGGAACAATGGACAATTTTATACCTTGAGTCTTCAGTATCACCATCTTTCTCCTCTTCATATCCTGCAAAAGGGTCACGTTGTCTGTATTTTTTCCTTATAGAGGGCTGTGTTTATTGCTCTCCTACTCCTGCTGTTTCCCTATTCTTTCCTCAAAATGTCAAGAGATTTTTCAGAGAGAGAATATTCTTCATGCCAGGAAATATGAGAAAAGTACTATTCTCACCCTCTCCAGTTACTGCAGGCCACTACATAAGAAGACTCCTTTCAACATTTGTTTACTGATAGTGTCCTTGGCCCAGTTTCATTGTCTAAAGAAAGGTACAAATAAGAGAAAAGAATACAACTTCAAGTGGAAGAAGGTAAGTTCATTTTTCAGTGCATAATAAACGAAATGCTAGTTGCTAAAAGAAGGTAGAAAATAAATTGAAGAACAAACCCCCATATTCTAGGAGCTTAAAATCTGGGGGAAAGAATGAGACCTACAAACAGAACAGTTAAGGAAAGTGCCAGATGCTTTATGAGTGCTATGTATCTGCCACTGGGAACACAAATGATTAACTCCAACCCACAGCTCCAGAAGCATCCTGTACAGTCCATGCCTCCAGAAAAGTCTTCTGGAGAACAGCTGTGCAATATAATAATCGTGTCTGGTCTCGCTGTGTGGAAGAGATTGGGAATGTGTTCTCTGTCAATGGTGCCAGAGTGCTGAGGAGAAACGGAGCCTGCCACTAGGCAGAGTCAATTTTCTGTGCCGTGTAAACATAGATTAGGGAGCTAAAGATATCAGCAACAGACTATTGTTACCAGGTTCTCTTCTGCAAGACCTGCACGCCAACTAAGCCAGCTCTTGGAAACAATTAGGAAGAAAAAGTATCATCCTATTAAAAACCCCAACTACTAAGATGAAGGTATAGGAAATGTGCCAGAACGAGCTAAAGGACTGAGCTACAAAGTATTTACATAGAAGGCACTTGGTCTCAGAAACCAACTCCTGAGAGATGGCAGAGGGATTTCTGAAGTCTCAAGGTTTTTCTAGTTATAACAGAATGGAACACTAGACTCAGAGTTTCTCAACCTCTGTTATTGGTATTTTGAGGCAGATAATTCTTGTTTAAGGGTTGGGGTGGGTCTTGGGCTTTGTAAGCTGTTTACTAGCATCCCTGGCTTCTACCCACTGGATGCCAGTGGCACACCATCCCCTAACCCAGTTGTGACAAACAAAAAATGTCTCCAGACACTGACAAATGTTCCCTGGGGATCAAAATTATCCATGGTTAAGAAACTCCAACCTAGATAAATACAGCCTTGGAGTTAAATATATTTTAACTCCAAGGTTGGTGCTCTGAGGAAGCACTACTACTGGAATACCCACTGCTAAAGGTACCAGGACTGCCAGTGATACACTGATTTTGGAAATAAACTAAAGTCTCAACATTATACAACTATTACCTTAGCAACCTTCCAGTTTTCCATTTGACATGGATTAGAGTCTGGCTTGAACCATGAGCTTATGGTTTATTGTTTGTCTGTTTATTTTTGTTGCTGTTTTTTTTTTTTTTGCATGGTTTCCAAGAATACAGGCTTCGGAATCAGATGGACTGATTTTGACACTTCTTGCTATCGTAGTAACTTTGTGTAAATTAATCTGAGCCTAGCCTCAGCTCCCTTATCTGTAAAAAGGGTATAATAATACTTACAACTTATGGGTTTGTGGAGAGAATTTACTAAAACAATAAATGTAAACTGAAGGCAAATAGTAAGTACCTAATAAATGAGTAATATTAAAATTATTTTAACCATTTACCCCATTTTTGTATGCTTTTTCTCTATAGGTATAGATCTATAATGAACAACTCATAAACAGAGGTCCTTTTGTAAGAGACTGGCCCAAATAATGTGCCAGTGCCATGAGAGAGAAACTTAATCATAGAATTAAAGTCACACGCCTAGGCCTAGACCCTTTAGTAACTTTCTCCTTGAAAAACAGCCTAGGCCAAGATGGACCACATTCTGGACCACAAAACTCACTGTAACAAATTTTTAAAGACAGAATACAAAGTATTTTGTCAGGAACCACAAGGCAACTGAACTAGAAATCAGTAACAAAAAGGTAACTGGAAAATCCCAAAACACTTGGGAGATTAAGAAACAAACTTTAAATAACACATGGCTCAAAGAAGATATCTTAAGAGAAAATGTAAAATATTTTAAAGTAAATGAAAATGAAAATGTAACTTATTAAAATTTTGGGATGCAGCACAAACAGAGCTTAGAGGGAAATTTACTGCATTGAATGCATATATTAGACAAGAAGACAGATCTAAAATCAACAATTTAAGCTTCTACCTAAGGAAACAAGAAAAAGAAGACAAAGTTAAATTCAAAATAAGCCAAAGAAAATAAATTGTAAAAATTAGAGCAGAAATCAATGAACTGAAAACAATAACTCAACAGAGAAAGACCAATGAAACCAAAATCTGGTTCTTTGAAAAGCTCAATAAAATTGGTAAACCTTTAAACAACAAATGCTGCTGAGGATGCGAAGAAAGGGAACCCCTCCTACACAGTTGGTGGGAGTGTAAGCTAGTTCAACCATTGTGGAAAGCAATATGGAGGTTCATCAAAAAACTAAGAATAGAAATACCATTTAACCCAGGAATTCCACTCCTAGGAATTTACCCAAAGAATACAAGTTATCAGATTCAAAAAGACATATGCACCCCTGTGTTTATCGCAGCACTATTTACAAGAGCCAAGATATGGAAGCAACCTAAGTGTCCATCAGTAGATGAATGGATAAAGAAGATGTAGTACATATACACAATGGAATATTATTCAGCCATAAGAAAGAAACAAATCCTACCATTTGCAACAACATGGATGGAGCTAGAGGGTATTATGCTCAGTGAAATAAGCCAGGTGGAGAAAGACAAGTACCAAATGATTTCCCTCATTTGTGTAGTATAACAACAAAGCAAAACTGAAGGAACAAAACAGTAGCAGACTCACAGACTCTAAGAAGGGACTAAAGGGACTAGTGGTTACCAAAGGGGAAGGGTGGGGGGGAGACTGTGTGTGGGGTATTATGATTAGTACACATGGTGTGAGGGGGTCACAGGGAGGACAGTGTAGCTCAGAGAAGACAGGTAGAGACTCTGTGGCATCTTCCTACACTGATGGACAGTGACTGCAATGGGGCATGGGGGGGACTCGATAATATGGGTGAAACGTACATTGTTTTTCTTGTGAAACCTTCATAAGAGTGTATATCAATGATACCATAAAAAAAAAAGTGAGTGAACCCAAGGCTCTCATTCATGTTTTAGGAGACATTGGAAATAGCAGCTGTCTATAAAGACACTGTTAGTCATGGCAGTTCACTTTCTATCATACAACCACAGAGTTCTTCCCAGGAACCTCAGAGCAAAAGAGTAAATGATTATTCGGATGAGAGACAAAACAAGGGGGGAAAAAAACTTAAATCCAGTGATCCTGGACAATCACCAGAGAGAAAAACAATGGCAAAAACCAAGCTGCCAAATCTCATTCTCCGAGTCAGGTCTTCAATTTGTAGGCCAGAAGCCTCAGGATAAAATCTTAATAGTCACAATAGTCAGACAGCAGATGAGCTCTACCAAGCCTGATAGCCTGTGTGCATCTCTCTGCCTCTTCTTCTCTTGGCTCCCTCTCTTCTATTACTTGGAAAGAGAACTGGGAACCTTTTTTTCAAAACAGCTTTTTAGCCTCTTTTCATGATCTGTTCCAGGAGCAGGGAAATGAACAGTATGATTCAACAGTACAGTGCAAACACGGAACAATGGGAATCATCAGCGAATCTATCATCAAGCTAATTCAGGAGGGTGAAAAAGGGCAAGTTACAAAGAAAGAAACAATTAAATTATATTTCAGTCCTATAACATTGTTCCACTTGAGGCTGCTTAATCAGAATGGCTATCTCTGATTGTGCTGGAAAGATGGGATAAGAATGGGGCTGGGGCGCAAACACTCATTGGCCTGGAAACACAATTACTATCCTTCTGCTTGGTTATGATATGAGGCCAAAACCAGCTTGCTAATTGGTCAGTAGAACTAGAAACTCAACTTTTTAAAAACTCCAGAAAGCCAGCCACAAAAGACCACATACTGTATGATTCCATTTACATGAAATGGCTAGAATAGGCAAAACTATAAAGACAAAAGTACTTAGTGGGTAAATGTAGTAACCACATTGTTTTTTCATGTGAAACCTTCATAAGAGAGTATATCAATAATACCTTAAAAAAAGAAAAGTAGTTAGTGGTTGCCTAGAGCTGGAGGGGCAAGGGGAGTGAGGGGCCAAGGGAGAAGTCACTGCTAATGGGCCTGGAGTTTTTAGGTGATAAAAATGTTCTGAATATATAGATAGTGGCAATGGTTGTACAACTTTGCCAATATACTAAAGGCACTGAATTGTGTATTTAAAAAAATAGGTGAACTATATGGTATGTGAATTGTATCTCAGTAAGGCTATTATTAAACAAATGTGAAATTTGGTCAATTTGTGAAGTAAGAAATGGCAACCCCATTTTTGGTCCTTTGCATTTCTTCAGTAATTTTGAGTACTGGTGAGCATCTTTTTATTTGTTTATTGGCTGGCTGTATTTCTTTTAGGGTGTACAGCCTTACCTACATCTTATGTGCATTTTTATGTTTGATCATTTTAAGTTTTTCTTATAGATTGTCTGAGCTGTTAGTGAAAATTAATTCTTCTCAGAGTAATAAAACATAGAATCATTTGGACATAAAAAGCATACTTCCTCTCTAAGTACATACTGAACAGCATCCTGGGAGGAAGACTTCTTTCCAGAAAGCTCCGTTCATTCAAATGCAGTCTTTAACTCTGTTCTAAGAAGGGGATATAACTAAGCACTTCGTCACACACACATTATCACATCACCATTTAAAAATAATCTCATCTAAGATCACAGTCAATTATTCTATAGCCTGGAGACCAGGAAAGAGTCCCTGATGGCAGATAACAAGACTTCCTTGAAGGGTAGAAGTTTCTCCTATTTCTCATCTATGGTTTGACTTTGTGAAAATTGACCAAACTATATACAGTTTCTTTAAAGTAACAGCTTTATTGAGATATAATTCACATACCATAAAATTCACCTATTTAAAATATATAATTCAAGTGTTTTTAGTATCACACAGTTGTGCAACCACTGTCAAAACAATTTTACAACCACCATCACTGCTATCTCATTTCAGGGCATTCCCACCCCGGGTAATATCTTACTCATTAACACTTGCTCCCCTCCACTCTGCCCCACTTCCTCCTTCTCCTAGGCAACCATGAATCTATCTTCTGTCTCTACAGTTTTACCTTTCCTAGACATTTCATATAGTTCAATCATACAATAGGTGGCTGTTTGTGCCTGTCTTCTTTCACTTAGCATAACATTTTCAAAGTTCATCAATGTTGTAGCATGTATCATATTCCACTGCTTTTTATGGCTGAATGATGCTCCATAGTATGTTTATAACTGAGCAAAAGGTTCACATGAGAATAAAATAATGGAAAATTTATAGAAAATACATTGCATGGGACCATAAAAGTGTCTGAGGGGAACAGAATCATTTCCTCTGGAAGGGAAGAGTAGGTTTTCAGAGATCAATTCTGATCATATTACCTATGGTTGAATCTGAGTCTTCACTTTTTTCTGAGGCTAAAATAAAAGAGGAGTATGAGGTGACATCACTTTCTGTAAAAACACAAAACCCCAAATAGGTATCACATGGGTGTCTAGAATTATGACAGGAAATGCTCTGAGTAAAGTGTTTGATATGCCTATCAGATTTAGGCTGTTCAATAACTGCTCTAACTGGTCACTTAAACTGATGTCATTATACAAGTTTAAAATATATTTGACATAAATTAAAGGATAAATATTTTGTAGCTATAGATGTCAATGACTATACATGCTCTAAGCAGGAATTGCACCCCTAAATCAATATAATTTTATTGTCCTATAAACTCTGAAAGGCTCCAAAGCTCCTGCTCCTAAGAACAAGGATAGCATTAGTCTGCACACAAATCATGAACTTAAGGGGCTGGCCAGAGAAAGATATTGTTGAGGTCAAAGGCACTGGATGAAGACAAAAAAAAAAAAAAACCAGTAACAGATAGTCTGAGAACTCAACAAGGAAATTAGTAAGGCCTGGCATACAGACAGCATGCAAGGAAGGGAAAAGAAAAAGCTCTGAAATATTTCTATGTACCAAAGCTTCATGAAAAATTTTCTCAAAAGACAATTCAAACCAGGATTATTTGGCCCCAGCACAGTAAGCTCTATACAAGGCCAAAAGGAGGAAGATAAGTTAATCTGATGGTCATTAGGGCCAGAGCAGTAGATACAGGCTTCCTATCTAGAGTAAGCAGTACAAAAAATCTGATATTAACTTTAATTCAACAGCTTGTGGTAAAAAGTACATAAAATAAATTCATCTTAACCATTTTTAAGTGTACAGTTCAGTAGTGTTAAATATATTCACACTGTTGAGAAACAGATCTCCAGAACTACCTTATCTTGCAAATCTGAAACTCCATACTCATTAACCAATTCCCCTTTTCCCCTCCCCCCCAGCCCCTGGTAACCACAATTCTACTTTCTGTTTCTATGAATTACTTTAGATATCTCATGTGAGCGGAAGCATGCAGTATTGGTATTAGTCTTTAACATGCCTTGAAAGAAGAGATGCACAATTAGTTCACAGACATGGTGTGAAATTAGAGTCATATTCAAATCTACAGGGAAGTAGTTAGGTCTGATGGGAAAATGTAACCTCTAGGACTGGCATGGCCATTTTCCCTTAAAAATCCATTCAAAGAGGTCAGACAGAGCAAAGGGCTCATGCCATTAGCCTTAGTAAAGCTTCAGAAAGCCCAAAGGTGGTGGGGCTGCGACTGTTTCTTAATTCAGGGTTCTCCAATGATTCAGTCACATGCCTTGAATGTACCAGCGTCACCTAGAGTTCAGCGATGAACTACCACCTAAAGCAGAAGGAGTAAGCTGCTCTTCACTGGGTTCTCACTCCTTCCTCCTATCACATTAAATCCAGGATTAGTCTTGACTATTGGCAAGGCAACTAACTGGTATCTCTTAGCTCTCCGAAGTCAAACTAAGATGCTCCTGTGTGGGTAGATGAAAATGCTGAGGTCCGTTTTAATCACCATTCTGCGGACCTGCCCTTCTTCGATATATATATGTCCTAATGAAGCAATTATCTACACTTACACTAATGATGTAACTGGGACAAGTAATTATGAAAGCAGAACATCCATTTCTCAAAGAAATGAGTATCATTACCTTTCTTCCACCCACAAACATTATTTAAAACAAAAACAAATAAGCTCACAAGAGCACATGCTACTGTAAGATTATTAGGAATAGCATTCCAAAACCCATCGCATTCAGGAGGAAAGAGCAAAAAAAACCCAAGAGCCCCCATACAAAAACAAAAAACCGAGCATTCGCTCCCATCAGGCAGGATTCCCTCAAAGCCTCTGCCTCTGAAAGAAGACACGTAGATGGGTAAGAGTACTAAGAATTACTCTACCTCCACTTCCACATCCCCCACAACCTGGCATTCCCTATATTTAGTAGTCAGCAACCTCTGTTGCTGGGAGGACACTGGTTTAGGCAGGTCCCTAAGTGAAGCCAGGAAAGAAGTCATGAAAGCTGTCATCGTCTCACTGCTGCACAATGGAGCTGCTAATGGAGTGCCTCAGCAGCATAAGGATGGGCAGAAAGAGAGGGGAAGGCGGGGAAAAGGATTGAGGGAGAAAGAGGTGAGACAGATAGAGACCGACTGACTCAAACACTGCACAGTTCTCACCAATTTCTTGTCTTAAATTCCTGAGACCCCTGCAGCTTTTATTGTTTGGTGGAAGCACAAGTGAATGGAACTGGACCAGAGGGTCTTGGGCTTGTCATTAGCAGGAAGGAAATGACCTTTAGCTGTAAAGAAGATGCAGATTTCCAAAGCCTAAAATCTGCAATGAAGGGAAATGGAAATGTGCTGAACGTGGGTTTGACTGGCAGTTTTCTTCATCTGTCGATCACAGGGTAATAAACACTGGGAATGGCAGAAATGAAGATAAATGCTTTCAGCAGCACCATTCCCCACCCTCCCTTCCTCCTCCGCCCCCACTCAGCACATGACAAGAGAGTTAAAGCAAGAAAATAAATCAGCTACTTAACCAACTCTTTTGTTAAAACTTTCCTTACAGGCCACCTACACGTGAATTATTGCTCTATGAGCCTACATTCTCATTAAGGAGCCCAGTTTGTAAAGGGTGAAAAGCTCCTGTCAAATCACACCTGTACATTGCAGGGTACAGCATTACCTGGCTGAGTCAGTCAGAGCCACCCAGTAAGGAAGAGGCCAAAGGCCTGATCCCAGAGGGAGGGTGCAAACCCCTGAGCATATGGAACTCTCTAATCCAAAGCCTGGCTCACTCAGTTCAGGGAAGACTTTGGAGCTCCAAGGACACCACAGTGACATTTTACTGTAGCCTCGACCACATTACTATTTACCCAGGGATAGAAAGGTTAAGCTGTGAGGGCTAATAAGAAGCCCCTTGGGCTTGGAGGTCAAAAGGGAAGTCAGATCAGAAAGTAGACTGCAGAATAGAAATATTCAGTCTTCACTACCAGCTTCACACTCACTTTGGAATGAAAGAAACATTTATAAGGTTGACAATCTTACAGGTTTTCCACAACTAGGTCCAAGGGAAATAGTGTATATTTTGGGACTTATGACTTATGACATTGAAATAAAGCAACCAACCAACCTGTTTTTTGTAAAGGGACTAGGATTTTTTGAGTATGGTCAAAAGCAATTCCTAATGCATGCAGTGGCAGTTGCTTATAAAAAGATGGTTGGGCATTTTGTAAAAACTATTCCTGATTCTACTAAAAGTGGACCTGACAAAACTCATAGTAACTAGAACCTTTAAGACATTCAAAAAGACATTTTGCCCTACTGGCCCAGCCAAGCTGTTTTCCTCTAGACTTTCAGGTGGAAAAAAAGATTCCAAACCTCTGTTCTAAAGTGCAGGCAACAACTAATGGAAAGTCTGGAGCAAAAATCAGTGGGAGAGAGCATGGTGAATGGGTCTGTTTCAAACCACAAAGTGCTCTGAAGCTTGAGTAATCCTCAGAGCCATGCATATGCTGTGGGATCTTAGGAGATCAAACAACACTTGTCACATAAAGATAGCTAATTTGAAATAGTGTCCATTAAAAAAAAGAATAGTTTCTATTTTTAATACATTAAAGTCTACTGTTCAGACACTAATACCAGGCATAAAGTAGAAAGTATTATTAACAAGCCCTATGTTGAGGCACTGCTAAACCAGATGCACCTGGAAGCTTAAACTATCCAGATTAGCCCCTCTAGTCTTTAAACCTAAATAAAATCTCACCTTCTTCTGAATCAGAGAGAAACCCCTGCCCATACAATGTCAGCTATATTCATAACACAAAACGTCTGTCATCTTCTAGATTACCAGCTATAAGTACATAAAGTTTGCTCTGAGTTCAAGTGTTTTATATCTTTGTGTACACTTAGTCATTAATTTCCAGTTGATACCGCATTGTCTTTACATGTCTTTAAGATGGTGAACTTCTTGAGAAAAGGGGTCAGCTTTTCACTTGTATTTTAAGTACTGTATGCTATTTGGGCTTCATATACTACCATTCATACAGTAAACATGAAATATAAAAGGCTGAGGAACATTTTTTGATGGGAGCTGCAAGGAATGTCACTGGCAGGCTTACAAACTGTTCCTTCTGTAAGTGAGAAGGTATGTCCTCCACAATCTTTACTACCTGTATTTATTATAGGGACAGGATGAATTATAAAGAGTCAAATCACATGTTAAGAGAATTTTCAATCTAGTACATACATCCAGGAATGGGACTAAGAAACTATAGCTTGTAAAAGGAGTTTATTTTTAATTGTAAATAAGCCTAAATATCTAGAAGAAAATAGTTAAACAAACGATGGCCACTTATACTTTGGAACCCAATAAAGCTGTTAAAAAAAAACAAAGTAAATCTACACATACCAATGCAGAAAGATGTCCTTGATATATTGTTCTGTATGATCCTATATTTATTAAAAAACAAAATGGAAGGCAGAGGGAGGGATAAACAAAAGAAACTACAGGTATGTAAGATATATATATGTTTGTTTAGTCATAGAAGAAAATTAGGAAAGTACACTTCAAACTAATAAACATTTGGGAAATGGGTCTGGGGATATGAGTGGTAAGGAGAGACCAGAACTTTTTGCAGTACATATTTGATATTACCTGAATTATTTATAATGACCCTGTATTATTTCACTAATTTTTAAAGGGTAAGAAAAGAAACTGCCTCTTATTGACCAATTAAAAATTATACATTTTACTATTTAATATCCACTATATTCAACATACACATTTACTTTTTCCATGATGTTAACTAGTTGAAAGACTTGAGAAAAACTCCTTGGTCACAGGTTTGCAGTAAAATTCAAACCTCAAGTTTTGCATTTTCACTGAGTTCCAGTACCCTAAGATGTCCTTCATACATATAAGAAGTTACATTTACCAGATAAACGAAGGTTGAAGGAATTTATAACCACTAAACTGGCATTACAGGATATGTTAAAGGGATTTTTGTAGATGGCCATGTTCTCAAGCCTACATAATTTTCACCAGTGAAAATAAACCCACAGAAAAAAAAAAAAGTAAAGAAACCCACAGTAAAGGTAGTATACCAATTTACTTACAAAGCAAGTACAAAACTAAAACAAAACATAAGTAAACCAACTATATACAAAATCGGTCAAGGGACACACAAAAAATGCAGATTATGATATCTAATACATAAAGTGTGGAGGAGGAAGAAAAAAAAGTACTTTTAGATTGAATTTGAAATAAAGAAATCATAAATTTACTAAGGACTCTTATATAGTTAGGAAGCTATTATTGAAGCTTATGGCAACCAAAAACCAAAAGCCTGTAATAGATACACAAAAAATTAAAAAAGAGAAATCCAATCACAACACTAAAGAAAACCATCAAATTACAAGAAAAGAGTATGAGAGAGGAAGAAAGGACCAACAGGAACTACAAAAACAACCAGAGAACAATTAATAAAATGGCAATAAGTACATACCTATGAATAATTACCTAAAATGTAAATAGACTGAATGCACCAATCAAAAGACACAGAGTGGCAGAATGGACAAAGAAACAAGAACCATCTAGATGCTGCCTAAAAGAGACTTATTTCAGACCCAGAGACATACATAGACTAAAGGTGAAGGGATGGGAAAAGAAATTTCATGCAAATAATAGGGAGAAAAAGGCAGGAGTAGCAGTATTAATTATCAGACAAAATAGATATCAAAGCAGAGTAAGAAGAGACAAAGAAGGACATTACATATTGATAAAGGGATTACTTCCACAAGAGGATATAACCATTATAAATATCTATGCACCCAACATAGCAGTACCTAAATATGTAAACAGATACTAATAGAATTAAAGGGGAGGTAGATCGGAACTCCTTCATTTTAGGAGACTTGAACATACCACACACATCAACACACAGATCAGCCAGACAGAAAATAACTGGAAACAAAAGCACTGAACACCCACATTAGATCAGATGGACCTAACAGATATCTACAGAACACTCCACCCAAAAGCAGCAGGATACACATTTTTCTCGAGTGTACGTGGAATATTCTCCAGAATAGATCATATACTAGGCCACAAAAAGAGCCTCAGTAAATAAAAAAAAATTGAAATTGTATCAAGCAAATTCTCAGACCACAATGGTATGAAACTAGAAATAAATTACAAAGAAAACCAAAAGCCCCCAAACACAAGGAGGCTAAACAACATGCTTCTAAAATATCAATGAATCAATGAAAAAAATCAAAACAGAAATCAAGCACTATGTGGAAATAAATGAAAACAAAAATAAAACAGTTCAAAAGTTGTGGGATGCTGCAAAAGCAGTTTTAAGAGGGAAGTACACAGCAATACAGGCCTACCTCAGGAAACAAGAACAATCCCAAATAAACAGTCTAAATTCACAATTAAAGAAAATAGAAAAAGAACAAATAAAATCCAAAGTTAGTAAGAGGGACATAATACAGATCAGAGAATACTGAAGAAAAAAATGACAGAAAAAGAATCAGTGAAACCAAGAGCTAATTCTTTGAGAAAATAAAAAATAGACAACCCCCTAGCCAGATTTAACAAGAAAACAAGGGCACACAAATAAACAAAATCAGAAAGGAAAACGGAATAGTCACAGCAGATACCACAGAAATACAAAGAATTACGAGTGAAATCTATGAAGAATTATATGCCAATAAACTGGACAACGTAGAAGAAATGAGACAACTTCCTAGAAAATACAACTTTCCAAGACTGACCCAGGAAGAAACAGAAAATCTGAACAGACCAATTACCAGAAACGAAACTGAACTGGTAATAAAAAAACCTTCCAACAACAAAAAAACCCTCCATCAAAAAACAATACCAGGACCAGATGGCTTCACAGCTGAATTCTACCAAACATTTAAAGACGAGCGAGTACCCATCCTTCTTAAAGTAGTCTAAAAAGTAGGAGGATATACTTCCAAACTCATTCTGTAACCAGCATTACTCTAATACCAAAACCAGATAAAGACACTACAAAAAAAGAAAATTTTAGACCAATATCCCTGAGGAGCATAGATGCAAAAATTCTAACTAAAATATTTGCAAACCAAATTAAAAAATACATCAAAAGGGGAGGGACTCAAGATGACGGCGTGAGTAGGGAGGCGGAAATCTCCTCCGAAAACCATATACATTTTTGAAAATACAACAAATACAACTACTCCTAAAAGAGAGACCAGAAGATACAGTACAACAGCCAGGCTACATCTACATCTGCAAGAACTCAGGATCTCACGAAAGTGTAAGATACAAAGCCGTGACCCGGTGGGAACTGAGCACTCCCCCCACCCCAGCTCACTGGCGGGAGGAAAAGAATCAGAGTGGGAGGGAGTGGAAGCGCAAGACTACTAAATAACCAGCCCTAGTAATCTGCACCGGGAGCACAGACACACATTGCATGGTGTACTGGATATTAGAGAAACAAAAAAGTAAAATCCAAGACAGAGACTGTGAGACGGATCCCACAGCAGTCTCCCCTGGACAGAAGAAAAGCTTTTTAAAAGTTTTAAAGGGACAAAGGCTTAACATCTGGACAAAATCGTCCTGGGACACTCAGCCCAGCAGGCAGGGAATCTTAAGGAACTTCAGGCACTCTAACCCCAGGGGGTAACGCAGCCCCCAAAGACCATCATGGCAATAAGCAGCCTGCCATTCATTGCTCCCGGCCGGGGCTGCAAGCAAACCAACCAGCTGACCTGCCACAGCTGCAGAGCAGCCAGAGAACAGCCCTGCCCACAGCAACCACACAGAGTCTCCTCCCAGTGTGCAGCTAACCGGGACAGACCCAGAGGCTGCCGCGGGAGCGCAGTTGCCCAGCACACACAGAGGAAGCCGGAGCAAGATCCAGAAGGCAGGAAGGGGCACCATTTTTGCAAGAGAACACACCCCGCGACCCTACGATCCCCTGCAGGGCCCTAGGCTATCCCGAGGGCCGCCCCGCCCACGGCAGCTCAGGAGATTATCCCAGAGACTGCTCCTGGTGTGCGGGTAAAACGCACAGGCAGCAGAAGCCGGAGCAAGGTCCAGAAGGCACGAAGGAGCGTCGTTCTCACAGGAGAAGACATCCAGCACAACTGTGACCCCCGCAGTGCCCTATGCTATACGGAGGGTGGCCCTGCCCACGGCACCTCAGGAAATTATCCCAGAGACTGCTCCCGGTGTGCGAGTAGACGGCACAGGCAGGAGAAGCTGGAGCAAGGTCCGGAAGTAACAGAGGGGCACCGTTCTCACAGGAGAACACACCTGGCGCGTCTGCCACCCCCCGCAGAGCCCTAGGGTATCCCGAGCGCCACCCTGCCCATGGCAGCTCAGGAGATTATCCCAGAGACTGCTCCCTGTGTGCGTGTAACTGACAGAGGCAGCAGAGAAGGGCAAGGCCATTGTTCTGCCAGCTGACACATGTGTCACCTTCCAATCTCTCGCCATGAAAAGGCAAAAGAATCTGGTCCAGACAAAAATCACTCAGACAACACCAGAGAGAGGGCCTGGTGAGATGGATATAACCAATCTTCCTGAAAAAGTCATAACCATAATGATGGACTTGCAGAGAAATATGCAAGAGCTAAAGGATGAAGTCTGGAGGCAGATAACAGCAATGAAACAATTGATAGAAGGTCTTAAGAGCAGACTGGACAAGGTGCAAGAGACTGTTATTGGAACAGAAATCAGAGAACAGGAATACAGAGAAGCTGAGGCAGAGACAGATAAAAGGATCTCTAGGAATTAAAGAATATTAAGAGAACTGTGTGACCTACCCAAATGAATCAATATTCGCATTACAGGAGTACCAGAAGAAGAGAGAGAAAAAGGGATACAAAGTGGCTTTGAAGAAATAATTGCTGAAAACATTCCCAAGCTGGAGAAGCAAATAGTCTCTCAGGCCATGGAGATGCACAGATCTCCCAACACAAGGGAGGCAAGGAAGACAACACCAAGACACATAATAATTAAAATGGCAAAGATCAAAGACAAGGACAGAGTATTAAAGGCAGCTAGAGAGAGGAAAAGATCACCAACAAAGGAAAACACATCAGGCTATCATCAGACTTCTCAACAGAAACCTTACAGGCCAGAAGAGAATGGCATGATGTATTTAATACAATGAAGCAGAAGGGCCTTGAACCAAGAATATTGTATCCAGCATGATTATCACTTAAATTTGAAGGAGAGACTAAACAATTTCCAGACAAACAAAAGTTGAGGGAATTTCCCTCCCACAAACCACCTCTACAGGATATTTTAAAGGGACTGCTCTAGATGGAAGCACTCCTAAGGCTAAATAGATGTCACCAGAGAAAATAAAATCACAGCAAAGAAAGCAGACCAACCAAATACTAACTAATGGCAAAAAATAAAATCAACTATCTGCAAAAGCAGTCAAAGGAAAAACAAAAGAGTACAGAATAAAACACCTAACATATAGGCTTTTCCAAGATGGCGGCATGAGAGGTGAGACAGAGAGCTCCTCCCAAAATCACAAACAGTACAAAAATATAGTTAATAAATACAACTAACCTTCAGACAGCAACAAGAAAGAAGGCTGAACCAGACTGCATACAGACTTCACAAACAGAGCAGACCTCAAGAAACAGGGTAACGCATGAAAGCCTTAATCCAGCAGGACCCAGGCCCTTTCCCCACCCCAGCTCACCAGCGGGAGGAAGAGAAATGGAGCACGGGAGGGAGTGAGGGCCTGGGACTGCTGGACACCTAGCCCTGGGCATCTGCTTTGTGAGCAGAATCCTGTGTTGTGCGGTGCCCTGGGCACTGGGGAGGTCGGACAGGCGGAGGGCTTGAGGAATTGACATTCGGCCGTTTGTGGAGGAGGGGATCCACACTGGCCCTCTGTGTTGGAGGAAAGGCAGGGAGTCTGAGAGGCTTCCTAGCAGTGAGAGGGCTGCTGAAGGGGCCGGGTCTGCAAGGAGCTTGCTGCACGGGAGAAGGGAGAGCTGGACAAGGTTGTCTGGGCATGCTCTACCCAGTTGGTTGGGAACTTTGAGGAACTTCTGGTGCTCCATCCCCCTGACTGCCTACTCAGCTCCGACGCCCCCCACTGTGACACACAGCCTGCCGAGCCTTCCTACTGACCTGCAGGCACCTGCTCACAAACCTGCAGGGGCTGCACAGGCACCAGGCCAGAGGGAGGCCCCGCCTACAACAGCTGAGACACAAAGCACAGAAGTTTACCCGTGCGTGCACGGCCCACTGCCTCTGACACTGGAGACAGGCACTGCAGACAGGAAGCAGGAACAGACATTTCCTCCCACCAGGCACCAGATCCGCTCCCCTACCATCCCCAACCTCACTCTAGGGGCTGAGCAGCTCCAGAGACTGGAGTTTCTGCACACTAGTGGGCACCATACAGAAAAATGAAGGGTCCAATATGGTTCAGACAAAAATCTCACAAACCCCAGAAAGAGGGCCAAATGAAACCGAACTCACCAATCTTCCTGAAAGAGAGTTCAAAATAAAAGTTATAAACATGCTTATGGAGGTACAGAGAAATATTGAGGACCTCAGGAATGAATTTAGGATGGAGATTCAGTCATTAAGAAATATCATATCTGAACATTTCTGGGAAGATCGCAGCATGAGCAGGGCGGCGGAAATCTCCTCCCAAAACCATATATTTTTGTGAAAATACAACAAATACAACTATTCCTAAAAGAGAGACCAGAAGATACAGTACAACAGAGAGGCTACAGCTACATCTGTGAGAACTCAGCGCCTCACGAAGCGGGTAAGATACAAAGCCGAGACCCGGAAGGACCCGAGCACACCCCCACTCCAGCACACCAGCTGGAGGAAAAGAATCAGAGCGGGGAGGGAGTGGAAGCACAGGCCCACCAAATAATCAGCCCCGGTGATCTGTGCCGGGAGCACTGACACACATCATGGGGTGTATTGGAGAGTAGAGAAAAAGAAGAGCAGGATCTGAGACGGAGACAACAAGCGGGTCCCCTCAGCTGGCTCCCTGGAACAAAAGAAAAGCAGGCATTTTTTTAAAGTCTTAAAGAGACAAGGGCCCAACAGCAGAACAAAATCGTCCCAGCGCACTCAGCCCAGCAGGCTAGGAAATTGGGGGAATTTTGGACCCCCTGGCCGGCGGCCGGGCAAAGCAGCCACGCCGAGGCATCCCACAGAGATCAGCAGCATCCCATTCGTTCCACCGCGCCCGGCCAGAGCAGCAAAGGGTACGGCGGAGCCGCTGCTGCTGCGGTACAGCGGAGGAGTGGCCCCGCCCACAGCAACCTCACAGAATCACCTCCCGGCTGGCGCACAGCTAAGCGGGAAGAGCCCCAGAACCAGGTCCAGAAGGCACCAAGGGGACCAGAACACACCCAACGAGACTGCAAACTCCCGCAGTACTATAGGCTAAGCTGAGGCGACCCACACACAGGCAGCTCAGGGGATTATTCCAGAGACTGCCTCCTGGTGTGCAGGAAAACAGCTCAGGCCCCTGAGAAGGGCAAGGAGAACAACAAGCAGGAAGCGACTTTGTTCTCCCAGCTGACACACGTGATGCCTGACACCTGACACAAGTGACCACTTCTATCGCCATGAAAAGACAGAGGAATATGGTACAAAGATTAGCCGGACAACCCCAGAGAAGGGGCTTGATGGGATAGACATATACAATCTTCCGGAAAAAGAATTCAGAGTAAAAGTCATAACCATACTGATGGATCTACAGAGAAATATGCAAGAGCTAAGGGAGGAAGTGAGGAAAGACAATGCAAAAATCAGACAAGCGATTGACGGGCTTAGGAGCAGACTGGACGAGGTGCAAAAGACTGTTAATGGAATAGAAATCAGAGAACAGGAATACAGAGAAGCTGAGGCAGAGAGAGATAAAAGGATCTCTAGGAATGAAAGAATATTAAGAGAACTGTGTGACCAATCCAAATGGAACAATATTCGCATTATTGAAGTAACAGAAGAAGAAGACAGAGAAAAAGGGATAGAAAGTCTCTTTGAAGAAATAATTGCTGAAAACTTCCCCAAGCTGGGGAAGGAAATAGTTTCTCAGTCCATGGAAGCCCACAGATCTCCCAACACAAGGGACCCAAGGAAGACAACACCAAGACACATAATAATCAAAAAGGCAAAGATCAAAGATAACGACAGAGTATTAAACGCAGCTAGAGTGAGAAAAAAGATCACCTACAAAGAAAAACCCATCAGACTGTCATCAGACTTCGCAACAGAAACCTTACAGGCCAGAAGACAATGGTATGATATACTTAATGCAATGAAACAGAAGAGCCTTGAACCAAGAATACTGTATCCAGCACGATTATCATTTAAATTTGAGGGAGGGACTAAACAATTCCTAGACAAGCGAAAGCTACGGGAGTTTGCGTCCCATAAACTCCTCTACAGGGTATCTTAAAGGGACTCCTCTAGATGGAAGCACTCCTAAGGCTAAAAAGATGTCACCAGAGAAAAGAAAATCATAGCAAGGAAAGCAGACCATCCAAATACTAACTAAAGGCAACGAATAAAACACCTAGTATATAAAGATTGGAGGAGGAAGAATAGGAAGAGAGAGAAATAAAGAATCATCAGACTGTGTTTAAAATAACTTAACAAGAAAGTTAAGTTAGACTGTTAGATAGTAAAGAAGCTACGCTTGAACCTTTGGTAACCATGAATCTAAAGCCAGCAATGGCAATAAGTACATATCTATCGATAATCACCCTAAATGTAAATTGACTGAATGCACCAATCAAAAGACACAGAGTAACAGAATGGATAAAAAAGCAAGACCCATCTATATGTCCCTTACAAGAGACTCACCTCAAACCCAAAGATATACACAGACTAAAGGTGAAGGGATGGAAAAAGATATTTCATGCAAACAACAAGGACAAAAAAGTAGGTGCTGCAGTACTTGTAACAGAAAAATAGACATCAAAACAAAGAAAGTACCAAGAGATAAAGAAGGACATCACATAATGATAAAGGGGTCAGTCCAACAAGAGGATATAGCCATTTTGAATATATATGGACCCAACACAGGAGCGCCGACACATGTGAAACAAATACTAACAAAATTAAAGGAGGAAATAGAAAGCAATGCATTCATTTTAGGAGATTTCAGCACACCACTCCAAAGGACAGATCAACCAGACAGAAAATAAGACACAGAGGCACTGAACAACACATTTGAACAGATGGACCTAACAGACATCTACAGAACTCTACACCCAAAAGCAGCAGGATACACATTCTTCTCAAGTGCCCATGGAACATTTTCCAGAATAGACCACATACTAGGCCACAAAAAGAACCTCAGTAAATTCAAAAATACTGAAATTCAACCAACCAACTTCTCAGATCATAAAGGCATAAAACTAGAAATAAATTGTACAAAGAAAACAAAAAGGCTCACAAATACATGGAGGCTTAATAACATGCTCCTAAATAATCAATTGATCAATGACCAAATAAAAACAGATATCAAACAATATATGGAGACTAATGACAACAATAATGCAAAGCCGCAACTTCTGTGGGACGCAGCAAAGGCAGTTCTAAGAGGAAAGCATATTGCAATCCAGGCCTATTTAAAGAAGTAAGAACAATCCCAAATGAATAGTCTAAAAACACAATTACTGAAATTGGAAAGAGAAGAACAAATGAGGCCCAAAGTCACCAGAAGGAGGGACATAATAAAGATCA
This sequence comes from Phataginus tricuspis, assembly GCA_029783875.1. NCBI lineage: Eukaryota > Metazoa > Chordata > Mammalia > Pholidota > Manidae > Phataginus > Phataginus tricuspis. Next base: position 1,644,129 of record JAQQAC010006904.1, on the reverse strand, counting down.
GAGAATAAATAAATAAAATTGAGAAGAATAAAACAATAGAAAAAAAAATCAATGAAACCAAGAGCAGGTTCTCTGAAAAAATTAACAAAATAGATAAACCCCTAGCCACACTTATTAAGAGAAAAAGAGAACTACACACATAAACAGAATCAGAAATGAGAAGGGAAAAATAAGGACGGAGCCAACAGAAATACAAAGAATTATTAGCGAATACTATGAAAATCTATATGCTAACAAGCTGGATAACCTAGAAGAAATGGACAACTTCCTAGAAAAATACAACCTTCCAAGACTGACCAAGGAAGAAACAGAAAATCCAAACAGATCAATTACCAGCAACAAAATTGAATTGGTAATCAAAAAACTACCCAAGAACAAACCCCTGGGGCAGACGGATTCACCGCTGAATTTTATCAGACATATACAGAAGACATAATACCCATTCTCCTTAAAGTTTTCCAAAAAATAGAAGAAGAGAGAACCCTTCCAAACTCATTCTATGAAGCCAGGATCACTCTAATACCAAAACCAGGCAAAAACCCCACAAAAAAGGAAAATTACAGACCAATGTCCCTGATGAACATAGATGCAAAAATACTCAACAAAGTATTAGCAAACCGAATTAAAAAATACATCAAGAGGATCATACACCATGATCAAGTGGGATTCACCTCAGGGATGCAAGGATGGCACAACATTTGAAAACCCATCAACATCATCCACCACATCAACAAAAAGAAGAACAAAAACCGCATGATCATCTCCATAGATGCTGAAAAAGCGTTTGACAAAATTCAACATCCATTCATGATAAAAACTCTCAAGAAAATGGGTATAGAGGGCAAGTACCTCAACATAATAAAGGCCATATATGACAAACCCACAGCCAACATCATACTTAACAGCGAGAAGCTGAAAGCTTCTCACCTAAGATCGGGACACAACAGGGATTCCCACTCTCCCCACTGTTATTCAACATCGTACTGGAGGTCGCAGCCACGGCAATCAGACAACACAAAGAAATACGAGGCATCCAGATTGGTAAAAAAGAAGTCAAATTGTCACTATTTGCAGATGACATGATGTTGTACTCAAAAAACCCTAAAGTCTCCACTCCATAACTAATAGAACTAATATCTGTATTCAGCAAAGTTGCAGGATACAAAATTAATACACAGAAATCTGTTGCTTTCCTATACAGTATCAATGAACTAGCAGAAAGAGATTCAGGATAACAATTCCATTCACAATTGCATCAAAAAGAATAAAATACCTAGGAATAAACCTAACCAAGGAAGTTAAAGACCTATACTCTGAAAACTATAAGACACTCTTAAGAGAAATTAAAGAGGATGCTAACAAATAGAAACTCATCCCATGCTCTTGGGTAGGAAGAATTATTATTGTCAAAATGGCCACCCTCCCTAAAGCAATCTACAGATTCAATGCAATCCCTATCAAAATACCGACTGCATTCTTCAACGAACTGGAACAAATACTTCTAAAATTCATATGGAACCACAAAAGACTCCTAATAGCCAAAGCAATCCTGAGAAGGAAGAATAAAGCAGGGGGGATCTCACTTCCCAACTTCAAGCTCTACTACAAAGCCACAGTAATCAAGACAATTTGGTACTGACACAAGAACAGACCCACAGACCAGTGGAACAGAACAGAAAGTCCAGATATTAACCCAAACATATATGGTCAATTAATATATGATAAAGGAGCCATGGATATACAATGGGGAAATGACAGCCCCTTCAACAGATGGTTTTGGCAAAACTGGACAGCTACATGTAAGAGAATGAAACTGGATCATTGTCTAACCCCATACACAAAAGTAAATTCAAAATGGATCAAAGACCTTAATGTAAGTCATGAAAGCATAAAACTATTAGAAAAGAACATAGGCAAAAATCTCTTGGGCATAAACATGAGCAACTTCTTCATGAATATATCTCCACAGGCAAGGAAAAGAAAAGCCAAAATGAACAAGTAGGACTATACCAAGCTGCAAAGCTTCTGTACAGCAAAGAACACCATCAATAGAACAAAAAGACATCCTACTGTATGGGAGAATATATTCATAAATGACATCTGATAAAGGGTTGACATCCAATATATAGAAAGAGCTCATGTACCTCAACAAACAAAAAGCAAATAAACCAATTAAAAAATGGGCAGAAGATCTGAACAGACACTTCTCCAAAGAAATTCAGATGGCCAACAGGCACATGGAACGATGCTCCACATCACTAGTCATCAGAGAAATGCAAATTAAAACCACAATGAGATATCACCTCACACCGGTAAGGTTGGCCACTGTAGAAAAGACAAACAACAACAAATGTTGGTGAGGATGTGGAGAAAGGGGAATCCTCCTACACTGCTGGTGGGAATGTAAATTAGTTCAACCATTGTGGAAAGCAATATGGAGGTTCTGAAAAAACTCAAACTAGAAATATCATTTAACCCAAGAATTCCACTCCTAGGAATTTACCCTAAGAATGCAGAAGCCCAGTTTGAAAAAGACATATGCACCCCTGTGTTTATCGCAGCACTATTTACAACAGCCAAGAAATGGAAGCAACCTAAGTGTCCATCAGTAGATGAATGGATTAAGAAGATGTGGTACATATACACAATGGAATATTATTCAGCCATAAGAAGAAAAAAAATCCTACCATTTGCAACAACATGGATGGAGCTAGAGGGTATTATGCTCAGTGAAATAAGCCAAGCCGAAAAAGACAAGTATCAAATGATTTCACTCATCTGTGGAGTATAAGAACAAAGAAAAAAACTGAAGGAACAAAACAGCAGCAGACTCACAGAACCCAAGAACAGACTAATAGTTACCAAAGAGAAAGGGACTGGGGAAGATGGGTGGGAAGGGAGGGATAAGGGGAAAAAAGGGGCATTACGATTAGCAGACATAATGTGAGGAATGCACAGGGAGGGCTGTACAACACAGAGAAGATAAGTAGTGATTCTATAGCATCTTACTACGCTGATGGCCAGTGACTATAATGGGGTATGTGGCGGGGACTTGATGATGTGGGGAGTCTAGTAACCATAATGTTACTCAGGTAATTATAGATTAATGATACGAAAAGAAAAAAAATCAAAAGTATCATCCATCACAACCAAGTGGGATTTATTCCAGGGATGCAAGGATGGTACAATACTTATAAACTAATCAACATCATATACCACATTAACAAAAAGGACAGAAATCAGACAATCATCAACAGATGCTGAAAATGGATTTCACAAAATTCTTCATTCATTCACAATAAAAACTCTCAACAAAATGGGTATAGATGGTACACACCTCAACATAATAAAGGCCATATATGACAAACCCACAATTAACATCATACTCAATAGTGAAAAGCTGAAAGCTTTACCTCTAAGATCAGAACAAGACAGGGATGCCCTCTCTCACCGCTTTAATTCAGCATAGTAGTGGAGGCCCTAGCCATAGCAATCGGACAAGACAAAGAAATAAATGGCACCCAAATTAGTAAGGAAGAAGTTAAACTGTTCTATTTGCAGATGACATGATATTATATATAGAAAACCCTAAAGACTCCACCAAAAAACTATTAGAACTAATAACTGGATTCAGCAAAGCTGCAGGATACAAAATTAATGCAACAGAAACAATGAACTAGGAGAAAGAGAAATCAGGAAAAACATTCCATTCACAATTGCACAAAAAAGAATAAAATACCTAGGAATAAACCTAACCAAGGAGGTGAAAGACCTGTACTCTGAAACTTATAAGACTGTCATTATAGAAGTTAAATAAGACAGAATATATGGAAATCTATCCCATGCTCATGGATAGGAAGAATTAATATTATCAAAATGGCCGTCCTGCCCAAATCAATTTACAGATTCAATGCAATCCTTATCAAAATACCAATGGTATTTTTCAATGAACTAGAACAGATAATCCTAAAATTCATATGTAACCACAAAAAATCCTGAAAAGCCAAAGCAATCCTGGGAAAGAACAAACCTGGGGGTATTAGGCTCCATGACTCCAAACTATACTACAAAGATACAGCAACCAAAACAATATTGTACTGGCAAAAGACCAAATCCAACAGATCAATGGAACAGAATAGAGAGCCCAAATATAAGTACACACATATAAGGTCAATTAATATACAGTAAAAGAGCCATGAATATATAATGACAAAAAGACAATCTCTTCAACAACTGGTGTTGGGAAAACTGGACATGCAAGAGAATGAAACTGGATCACTGTTTAACTTACACAAAAGCAGACTCAAATGGATCAAAGACCTGAATGTAAGGAATTAAACCTTAAAACTCTTGGAAGAAAACACAGGCAAAAATCTCTTGAACATAAGCATGAGAATTTTTTCCTGAACACATCTCCTTGGGCAAGGGAAATACAATTAAATATGAACAAGTAGGACTACATCAAACTAAAAAGCTTCTGTATGCAAAGGACACCAACAGCTGTACAAAAGGCAATCTACAATATAGGAGAATATATTTGTAAGTGATTTATCTGATAAGGGATTAACATCCAGAATAAATAAAGAACTCATATGCCTCAACATCAAAAAAATAAATAACCCAATTAAAAATGGGTGGAAGACCTGAACAGACATTTCTTCAAGGAAATTCAGATGGCCAACAGGCACATGAAAAGTTCTTCCACATCACTTATCATCAGGGAAATGCAAATCAAAACCACATGAGATATCACCTCACACCAGTCATAATGGCCACTATTTAAAAGACAAGAAATAACAAGTGTTGGTGAGGATGTGGAGAAATGGGAACCCTCCTATACTGTTGATGGGAATGTCAATTGGTGCAACCACTGTTGAAAACAGTATGGACCTTCCTCAAAAACTAAAAATAGAAATACCATTCAACCCAGTAATTCCACTTCTAGGAATTTACTTTTAGAAAACAAAATCCCTGGTTCAAAAAGATATATGCAAATCTCTGTTTGTTGCTATATTATTTACAACACTGCCGTTTGTGACAACATGGATGGATCTAGCGGTATTATGCTAAGTGAAATAAGCCAGGTAAAGAAAGTCAAATATCATACAATTTCACTTATTTGTGGAATACAAAAACAAAACAAAACAAAATGAACAAAATAGCAGTAGACTCATAGACACTGAGAAGTGACTGGTGGTTACCATGGGGGAGGGGATGCAGTTGGGGGTGGGGGTAGAGGGGGAGGATAAAAGGGCACAAAAATTCTCAATCATAATATAAGTTGTTCATAGGGATGATAGCACAGCATGGAGAATATAGCTAATGATTCTGTAACATCTTCCTAATGTTGATAGATATTAATGGTACTAGTTGGGGTAAGGATTTAGTAATACAAACTGTTGAACCAGTGTGTTGTATACTTGAAACCAATATGAGATTGTATATCAATGATACTTCAATTATCTTAAGAGAAAATGCCACATATACAGAATAAATGACAAGAAAGTTCAAAGAATGTTGTGGTAGTAAAAATCTAGAAAGTTCATTGTTCATCAGTAAGAAAATAAGATAATAAAATGTGTAGAAATGAATATTGGAACACTGTGACAGGAAGAACACACGCAATTTTCTCATCTTTACATGAAATATCTTGAGACCCTGCCACAGAAGGTTTGCAGTAATGCTGTATGAAATACAGAAACAAGGGTTACTTGATTATGTGCGACTCTTAACTACAGACTGTTAGCCCCTGAAGAGTAGGACTATCTTAAATCCCTCTGAGAGACTTCAATACCTCTCAGTCCTTGTACCCCAAACAGCATCTTGGCACAAAGCACATAGTTGCATTTCAATTTGCTGGCCTGGAGCCAAAGTACTTTTGGCTTTGAGAATATCCACTCAACCAGCAGAAAGACACTTCCAGGATTCCTAAAATCCCTTTTGTTTGATTTCCGAAGCTCTAGGAAAGCACCTAACCTCGAAAATCTATCCAGTTCAATACCTAGGGCACTAATAAATTGATGGCTACATGCAGGGGAAACACTCTAAGAATTTACTTCCTTCTTAACTGCAGCCAAAACAAAGCAGGGGCGGGCAGGTTTTTTATTGCAAATTGGTATAAAGTTAAAAAGTTTCTCCCTCTGGCCTTTGGAAAACTCAAGCTGAGAGCAGGCTGTCCCTTTTCTCTGTCTTTGCAAGGCTCTTGCCTTGAGGCCAAGAGGATTAGCACAGCCATTTCATGCTCTGAAAAGTCAGAAAAGGCAAGATGGGGAGCTTTTCACTCGAGGAAATGCCTCCTAGTCAAGAGACGATTCTGTTTTTGTTCAAAAGATGAGCAGGGATGCTGAGGTTAAAAAGCAAAAATTCCAATAATGCCTAATGAAAGGTTTGGAGACAATGTACAGAATTAGGCAATGAGATAAACTCCAAGAAGAGAGAAACAGGTGTCAGAGCAAAAATGCAACAGAGAATTAGAACTAGACATTTTCATTCATTCAAAATTTTTCATGTATTTAAAATATCATCAGGATGCCCTGTGAACACAGACTTGATGCACTAGTTAGGGAATGCAAGCTTATCCCTCTTGGCACAAAATACCCACAAACAAGTTTGTAGTATAAAAGTCAAAAGGAAGTAGAAAGAAAGGCTCTACCATAAAATGTGAGCAGTTACTACATTCTTTTGGTTCAATAGACAATTAACTACAGATCTTCTTCTGAAGGGGTAAATTAAACTCCAAAACCATATTCAAAGGCACAGAGCTTCCAGGGCCCAAGCTGGGTTTTAAACCCTGGGTCTACAGATGGGCTTCAGGAGGTCAAGGCAAATAAATTGTGTATGTGTGTTACTGTATTAATTGTCTTTTTTGTTTTCTGTATTTTATGGTGCTCTGACATCTTGGGGGTCCTTGTGGACTGAGGGATGCCCCTCCCAGGGTTGGCTGATTCCTAGAGAGAGCAAACAACTTGCCTGTAAGCATGCAAACCAACTAATCCAGAGCCCATACTCCCTTCCACTTTATTTATCAAACTCTCACACATCAAACCAGTATATCCTCTGTCCCAGGGCTGGGTATAGACAACTAGGGACCAATTCATAGCCCAGAAGCTGAAAAAATCAGTCAAACTCTCTAATCCTAAACTTACTCAGCATACCTACCCTGCCTTACCCACTCTTCCTGAAACCCCAAGCAGGGCTCTGACTCATGTTTTCGGTTCACTTCTGTCTGCCTCATGACTGACCCTGGTACCTCCCCATGTGGCCCTGCATGGTGTGGTGTGTTCCCCAATCTTTGGAATCAAGTAACAAACTATCTTTTCAATGACAATCCTTTCCTCATCTGTTGGCCTTATCATACCTGAGTAAACCCAAAATCAGGAGTACAATTAAATACAGCTGGTGCACCCATTTTTTCCAAGAGGAGGGTCCAAGCCTTGAACACACATTCTCGGAGTTCACTGTCCTCTAAAAGATTAAGAACTAGTGACCTAATGTTTCAGGTCACACTGGGACTCCAGTTTAATGAACAAGAATGTACCACTGATGAAGCCTCTCCAGGGACCACTGATGAAGCCTCTCCAGGGCACACGTAAAGCACGGTGGTTGTTGGCCGTTCTTAGAGAGTACAAAGAGAAACAGTAGAAATTGCAAAGGGCTTTGTTTATTTTGTTTTTCTTGGCTCTTTGAAGTGCATGGGATCATGAGACAAGGGAGAAGGTTCATAATTCCATGAAATGGTGATGGTAATGATAAATTAGCATTTCTCTGAAATAATACAAAACTTCAAAATGCTTAAATATCCACAGGGCTTGGGAGATTAGGGATCATCCATGTTATAGTCTGTAAAAACAACAAGTACACTGTGCCAACCAAAGACAGTACCACCAACAAAGAGATAAAGCCATGGCCTTCAACCTCACTAAGGCTGACAAAGATATAGAGATTTTAGACCAAAGTACAAAGTCTTGAGACATGCCCAGAATAAAAAGCAGTGATCTCAAACAGAAAGCTTTTTCATGGTTGAGTGAGGACTGAATATTAAACAGGTATCTATCAAACATAGCACTGTGGAATATATCTATAAAATGGGAATAAAATGTCCTTCTTGCTTGGCTGGAGCCTATACTCCAGTTGGGGAGATAAGACTTCCATCAAAAACATCTCAAATAAGTCTCTTAACGAATGGTACAGACAACTAAAGCCACGGCCATTTAGGTGGTCCCTGGCCTTGGGGAAGGGAGACTAGGAAAGCTTAGGATAGAAATAGGAGCTAAGGATTTGGAAGGGAGGGCAGGAGGAGAATGGGTCAGGGTAGAAAGAGGCTACTACTCAAGGCGATTCAGGGTTAAAGGGCTATTATCAGTTCAGTGGAAGCCAAAGGCTCATATAAAGAATACAAAAGTCAGGCTGAAAAAAAAAGACAAAGAATTTGTCATCTGTGCAGCAGGAAATACAAATCTTTGAAATTTCTTGAGTAAGAATTAAAAAGTACTACAAAAACGTAATTTTAAATTAAGAGTATTACAAGACTAATAAAGTGAAATATCATCTTCTTGTCCTATCCTCTCCCTTGATTTCTGCTCTCGAGAAGCAATCTTTTCAAATCTTTTGTTTTTCTTCTTATAATTGTCATATTTCTACTGTTACTAGTTTTTCAACTTTGGCTATTATCTACCAGCCTCCTATGATGGGAAAAGATTTCTCCTACACTTTTCCTCTCCCATCCTTCCAAAATAGTTATACCATGGATTAAAGATGGTGGCATGAGAGCTGAGACAGAGGCCTCCTCCTAAAACTGCATATAATACAAAAATATAATTAATACAACTAATCCTGAAAGAGCAACAGGAAAGAGGGCTACACCAGACTGCATACACCTGGAGAAAAGAACAGACCTCAGGGAATAGGGTAACATACCAAAGCCATGATGCAGCAGGACTCAAGACTTTCCCCACCCCAGCTCACTGGCAGGAGGCAGAGAAACGTAGGGGGAGGGAGTGGAGGCCTGGGACTGCTGAACACCTAGCTCTGGAGACATGCTCTGGGAGCACAAACCTACATTGCATGGTGCTCTGGTGATTAGGGGGGTTGGAAAACTAAGACAGGCAGAGTACCTGGAGAGACTGAGATTCCAGGCGCTTGTGGAAAACAGGGATCCATAACTGGCTGCTCTGGGACAAAAGAAAGGCAGGCAGTCTGAGTGACTTTGTAATAGCGAGAGGGCTGCTAAAGGGGCAAAGATTGCACAGAGCTTACTGTCACGAGAAAGGAGAGGTAGACAAAATTGTTGGGGTGCACTCTGCCCAGCAGGTTGGGAACTTACATGATCTTCAGGTGCTACAGTCCCCTGGCTGGCTACACAGCTCCAAGGCCCCACACCGTGATAGACAGCCTGCTGTGCCTTCCTCCCGGGCAGCCCGCACCTGGCTTGCAAACTGGCAAACCCTGCCACTGGCATCAGGCCAGCAAGAGGGAAGCCCCACCAACAGCAGCTCCAAACGCAAAGCATAGAGGCTTACACCTGTGTGCCTGGCCCACTGGTTCTAGCAGTGGAGACAGGCATAGCAGCTGGGAAGCAAGAAACACCTCTTTCCTCCCCCCAGCCACCAACAATGCTCCCCTGAGACCCCCAACATTGCTCCAGTGGCTGAGCACCTCCAGAGAGTAGAGCTTCTGGATACACACAAATTATGAAATGTCAAAGGAACCTGGTTCAAAGCAAAATCACACATACACCAGAGAAAGGCAAATGAAACTGACTTTATGATTCTTCCTAAAAGAGATATCAAAATAAAAATCATAAACATGCTCATGAAGGTACAGAAAAACATTCGAAAACTCAGGAATGAATTCTGGTCGGAGATCCAATCATTACAGAACAGAGTATCAGAAATGAAACATACAATGGAAGGTTTTAAAAGCAGATAAGATATGGTGGAGGAGACGATAAATGAAATAGAAAGCAGAGAAGAGGAATACAAAGAAGCTGAGGTACAGAGAGAAAAAAGGATCTATAAGAATGAAAGAATATTGAGAGAACTGTGTGACCTATCCAAATGGAACAATATTTATATTATAGGGGTACCAGAAGAAGAAGAGAGAGAAAAAGGGATAGAAAGTGTCTTTGAGGAAGGTAATTGCTGAAAACTTCCCGAATCTGGGAAAAGAGACAGCCTCTCAGGCCATGGAGGTGCACAGATCTCCCAATAAAAGTAACCCAAGGAAGACAACACCAAGACATATAATAATTAAAATAGCAAAAATCAAGGATAAGGACAGATTATTAAAAGGAGCCTGAGAGAGAAATAAGATCACATACAAAGGAAAGCCCATCAGGCTATCATCAGACTTCTCAGCAGAAACTTTACAGGCCAGAAGTGAGTGGAATGATATATTTAATGTAATGAAGCAGAAGGGCCTCAAACTAAGAATACTTTATCTGGCAAGATTATCATTTAAACTTGAAGGAGGAATTAAACAATTTCCAGATACGCAAAAGCTGAGAAAATTTACCTGCCACAAACCATCTCTACAGTGTATTTTGGAGGAGCTGCTATAGATGGAAGTGTTCATAAGGCTAAATAGCTGTGACCAGAGGTAATATAACAACAGTAAAGAAAGTAGATCAGTTAATTACTAAGCAAATGCAAAATTAAATCAACTACTGCAAAGGCAGTCAAGGAATAGACAAAGAGTACAGAACAAAACACCTAACATAGAGTGGAGGAGGAAGAATAAGAATGGAGAGAAATAAAGAATCATCAGACTGTGTTTGTGATTGTGCAATAAAAGAGTTAAAGTTAGACAGTTAGATAGTAAAGAAGCTATCCGTGAACCTTTGGTAACCACAAATCCAAAGCCTACAATGGCAATAAGTACATATCTACCGATAATCACCCTAAATGTAAATGGACTGAATGCACCAATCAAAAGAAACAGAGTAACAGAATGGATAAAAAAGCAAGACCCATCTATATGCTGCTTACAAGAGACTCACCTCAAACCCAAAGATATAAACAGACAAAAAGTGAAGGGATCGAAAAAGATATTTCATGCAACAAATAGGGAGAAAAAAGCAGGAGTTGCAGTACTTGTATCAAACAAAACAGACTTCAAAACAAAGAAAGTCACAAGAGACAAAGAAGGACATTATATAATGATTAAGGGGTCAATCGAACAAAAAATATAACCATTATAAATATCTATGTACCCAACACAGGAGCATCTACATATCTGAAACAATTACTAACAGAATTAAAAGGGGAAATAAAATGCAATGCATTCATTCTAGGAGACTTTAACACACCACTCACTCCAAAGGACAGCTCAACCAGACAGAAAATAAGTAAGGACACAGAGGCACTGAAAAACACATTAGAACAGACAGACCTAACAGACATCTACAGAACTCTATACCCAAAAGCAGCTGAATACACATTCTTCTCAAGTGCACATGGAACATTTTCAAGAATAGATCATATACTAGGACACAAAAAGAGCCTCAGTAAATAAAATAAAAATAGAAATTGTACGAACCAGCTTCTCAGACCACTAATGTATGAAAGTAGAAATAAATTACACAAAGTAAAAGAAAAACCCCACAAACACATGGAGGCTTCCCAACATGCTTCCAAATAACCAATGGATCAAAGACCAAATAAAAACAGAGATCGAGCAATATAAGGAGACAAATGACAACAATAATTCAACACTGCAAAATTTGTGGGATGCAGCAAAGGCGGTACTAAGAGGGAAGTATATTGCAATACAGGTCTACCTTGGGAAAGAAGAACAATCCCACGTGAATAGTCTAAACTCACAATTAACGAAATTAGAAAAAGAAGAACAAATGAGGCCCAAAGTCAGTAGAAGGAGGGGCATAATAAACGTTAGAGCAGAAATAAATAAAATCGAAAAGAATAAAACAATAGAAAGAATCAATGAAAGCAAGGGCTGGTTCTTCGAGAAAATAAACAAAATAGATAAACACGTATCCACACTTATCAAGAAAAAAAGAGTCTATACACATAAACAGAATCAGAAATGAGAAAGGAAAAATCACTATGGACAACACAGAAATACAAAGAATTATTAGAGAACACTAAGAAAAAGTATATGCTAACAAACTGTATAACCTAGAAGAAATAGACAACTTTCTAGAAAAATACACCATTCCAAGGCTGACCAGGAAAGAAACAGAAAATCTGAACAGACCAATTACCAGCAACGAAATTAAATTGGTAATCAAAAACCACCTAAGAAGAAAACTCCTGGACAAGATGCCTTCACCGATTACTTTTTGTTTTTGTATATTAATGATGCTTTAATAATTAAAAAAAGAATGAATGTGCCCAACTGTTTTCCAAAGTGGCTGCGTCATTTGGCATTCCCAACAGCAGTGAATGAGAGTTCCTGTTGCTCGATTTCCTCATCAGCGTTTGATGTTACCAGTATTTTGGATTTTTAGCCAATCTAATAATTGTGTACTGGTAGCTAACTGCCATTTTAACTTGCATTTCCTTAATGACATATTAGATTAATAACCTTTCCCTACGCCTATTTTACATTGAGATATCTTTTTTTGTTATCAATAATCTACAATTATATGGGCAACATTATGTTTACTAGACTCCCCCCATCATCAAGTCCGCACCACAAACCCCATTACAGTCATTGTCCATCAGTGTAGTAAGATGCAATGGAATCACTACTTGTCTTCTATGTGTTGTACAGCCCTTTCCCTGACCTCTCCTTATTTTATGTCTGCTAATAGTAATGCCACTTTTTTAAATCTTATCCCTCCCTTCCAATCCATCCTCCCCGGTCCCTTACCCTTTGGTAACTGTTACTCCATTCTTGGGTTCTGTGAGTCTGCTGATGTTTTCTTCCTTCAGTTTTTTTCTTTGTCCACACATGAGTGAAATCATTTGATACTTGTCTTTTTCCGCCTGGCTTATTTCACTGAGCATAATACCCTCTAGCTCCATTCATGTTGTTGCAAATGGTAGGATTTGTTTTCTTCTTATCGCTGAATAATATTCCATTGCATATATGTACCATTTCTTCTTTATCCATTTATCTACTGATGGACACTTAGGTTGCTTCCATTTCGTGGCTATTGTAAATAGCGCTGCGATAAACATAGTGGTGCATATGTCTTTTTCAAACTGGGCTGCTGCATTCTTAGGGTAAATTCCTAGGAGTGGGATTCCTGGGTCAAATGATATTTCTATTTTGAGTTTTTTTTGAGGAACCTCCATACTACTTAACACAATGGATGAACTACTTTACGTTCCCACCAGCAGTATAGGAGGGTTCCCCTTTCTCCACATCCCTGCCAACATTTGTTGTTGTTTGTCTTTTGGATGGTGGCCATCCTTCCTGGTGTGAGGTGATATCTCATTGTAGGTTAAATTTGCATTTCTCTGATGATTAGCGATATGGAGCATCTTTTCATGTGCGTGTTGGCCATCTGAATTTTTTCTTTGGAGAACTGCCTGTTCAGGTGCTCTGCCCATTTGTTAGTTGGATTGTTGCTTTTTGTTTGTTGAGGTGTGTGAGCTCTTTATATATTTTGGATGTCAACCCTTTACCAGATATGTCATTTTTCTTTATTAAGGTATAATTGATATACACTCTTATGAAGGTTCCACATGAAAATAGTGTCGTTACTACATTTACCCATATTATCAAGTCCCCACGCAAACCCCAATGCAGTCACTGTCCATCAGTGTGGTAAGAGGACACAGATTTACTATTTGCTTTCTCTGTGCTGCACTGTTTTCCCCATGATCACCCACACCATTTGTACTAAACAAAATACCCTTCAATCCCCTTCTCCCACCCTCCCCACCGGCCCTGCAGCACCCTTTCCCTTTCGTAACCACTAGTTCCTTCTTACAGTCTCTGACTCTGCTGCTATTTTGTTTCTTAGGTTTTGCATTGGTGTTATACTCTACAATTGAGGGAAATCATTTAGCACTTGTCTTTCTCGGCCTGGCTTATTTAACTGAGCATAACATCCTCCAGCTCCATTTATGTTGTTGCAAATGGTAGGATGTTTCTTTCTTATGGTTGAACAGTATTCCATTCTGTATATGTACCACTTCTTCTTTATCCAGTCTACTGATGGACACTTAGATTGCTTCCATTTCTTGGCTACTGTAAATAGTGCTGCAATAAACATAGGGGTTCATATGTATTTTTTGAAATGGGCTGCTGCATTCTTAGGGTAAATTCCAAGAAGTGGGATTCCCGGGTCAAATGCTATGCCTATTTCTGGTTTTTTGAGGAACTTCCATATTGCTTTACAGAATGGTTAAACTAGTTTACATTCCCACCAGCAGTGAAGGAGGGTTCCCCTTTTTCTGCATCCTCGCCAACATTTGTTGTTCTTACTCTTTTGGATGCTGGCCATCTTTACTGGTGTGAGGTGATATCCCATTGTACTTTTTTTTTTTGGTATCATTAATCTGCAATTACATGTGCAACATTATGGTTACTAGACTCCCCAAATCATCAAGTTCCCACCACATTACAGTCACTGTCCATCAGCATAGTGAGATGCTATATAATCACTACTTGTCTTCTCTGAGTTGTACAGCGCTCCCTGTGCCCCACCCCCTACATAATGTCTGCTAATCATAAAGGCCCTTTTCCCCCTTTGTCCGTTCCTTCCCACCCATCCTCCCAAGACCCATTTCCTTTGGTAACTGTTAGTCCATTCTTGGGTTCTGTGAGTCTGTTGCTGTTTTGTTTCTTCAGTTTTTTTCTTTGTTCTCATACTCCACACATGAGTGAAATCATTTGATACGTGTCTTTTCCTGCCTGGCTTATTTCACTGAGCATAATAGCCTCTACCTCCATCTATATTGTTGCAAATGGCAGGATTTGTTTTCTTCTTATGGCTGAATAATATTCCATTGTGCATATGTACCACATCTTCTTTATCCGTTCAGATACTGATGGACACTTAGGTTGCTTCCATTTCTTGGCTATTGTAAATAGTGCTGCGATAAACATAGGGGGGCATGTCTTTTTCACACTAGGCTGCTGCATTCTTAGGGTAAATTCCTAGGAGTGGAATTCCTGGGTCAAATGGTATTTCTATTTTTAGTTGAGGAACCTCCATACTGCTTTGAACAATGGTTGAACAAATTTACATTCCTACAAGCAGTGTAGGAGGGTTCGCCTTTCTCTGCATCCTTGCCATTTGTTGTTCTTACTCTTTTGGATGTTGACCATCCTTACTGGTGTGAGGTGATATCTCATTGTGGTTTTAATTTGCATTTCCCTGATGATTAGCGATGTGGAGCATCTTTTCATATGCCTGTTGGCCAACTGAATTTCTTCTTTGGACATCTGTCTGTTCAGATCCTTCGTTCATTTTTTAATCGGGTTAATTGCTTTTTGGGTGTTAAGGCATGTAAGTTCTTTATACATTTTGGATGTTAACCCTTTATCAGATATGTCATTTATAAATATAATCTCCCATACTGTAGGATGCCTTTTTGTTCTATTGATGGTGTCCTTTGCTGTAAAGAAGCTTTTCAGCTTGATGTAGTCCCACTTGTTCATTTTTGCTTTTGTTTCCCTTGCCTGGTGAGAGGTATGTTCATGAAGAAGTTGCTCATGTTTATGTCCAAGAGAGTTTTGTCTATGTTCTTTTCTAATAGTTTCATGGTTTCACGACTTACATTCAGGTCTTTGACCCATTTCAAATTTACTTTTGTGTATGGGTTAGACAATGATCCAGTTTCATTCTCTTACAGGTAGCTGTCCACTTTTGCCAACTAAAGCTGTTGAAGGGGCTGTCATTTCCCCATTGTATATCCATGGCTCCTTTATCATATATTAATTGACCATATATGTTTGGGTTAATATCTGGACTTTCTGTTCTGTTCCACTGGTCTGTGAGTCTGTTCTTGTGCCAGTACCAAATTGTCTTGATTACTGTGGCTTTGTAGTAGAACTTGAAGTCAGGAAGAGAGATCCCCCTCCTTTATTCTTCCTTCTCCGGATTACTTTGGCTATTCGGGGTCTTTTGTGGTTCCATATGAATTTTAGACTATTTCTTTCAGTTCGTTGAAGAATGCTGTTGGTATTTTGATGGGGATTGCACTGAATCTGTAGATTGCTTTAGCCAGTGTGGCCATTTTAACAATACTAATTCTTCCTAGCCAAGAGCATGGGATGAGTTTCCATTTGTTAGTGTCTTCTTTAATTTCTCTTAAGAGTGTCTTGTAGTTTTCAGTGTATAGGTCTTTCACGTCCTTGGTTAGGTTTATTCCTAGGTATTTTATTCTTTTTGATGCAATTGTGAATGGAATTGTTTTCCTGATTTCTCTTTCTGCTAGTTCATTGATAGTGTATAGGAAAGCAACAGATTTCTGTGTGTTAATTTTGTATCCTGCACCTTTGCTGAATTCAGATATTAGTTCTAGTTGTTCTTGAGTGAGTTTTTAGGGTTTTTTATGTTCAATATCATGTCATCTGCAAATAGTGACAGTTTGACTTCTTCTTTATCAATCTGGATGCCTCTTATTTCTTTGTTTTGTCTGACTGCTATGGCTAGGACCTTCAGTACTATGTTGAATAACTGGGGAGAGTGGGCATGCCTTTCTTATTCTCGATCTTAGGTGAAAAGCTTTCAGCTTCTCGTTGTTAAGTATGATGTTGGCTATGGGTTTGTCATATATGGCCTTTATGATGTTGAGGTACTTGCCCTCTATACCCATTTTCTTGAGAGTTTTTATCAAGAATGGATGTTGAACTTTGTGAAATGCTTTTTCAGCATCTATGTAGATGATTGTGTGGTTTTTGTCCTTCTTTTTGTTGATGTGGTGGATGATGTTGATGCATTTCCGAGTGTTGTACCATCCTTGCATCCCTGGGATGACTCCCACTTGATCATGTTGTTTGATTCTCTTGATATTTTTGAATTCGGCTTGCTAATATTATGTTGAGTATTTTTGCGTTTATGTTCATCAGGGATATCGGTTGGTAATTTTTTTTTTTGTGGGGTCTTTGCCTGGTTTTGCTATTAGAGTGATGCTGGCTTCATAGAATGAGTTTGGAAGCATTCTCTCTTCTTCTATTTTTTGGAAAACTTTAAGGAGAATGGGTATTATGACTTCTGTATATGTCTGATAAAATTCAGCAGTGAATCCATCTGCCCCGGGGGTTTTGTTCTTGGATAGTATTTTGATTACTGATTCAATATTGTTGCTGGTAATTGGTCTGTTTAGATTTTCTGTTTCTTCCTTGGTCAGTCTTGGAAGGTTGTATTTTTCTAGGAAGTTGTTCATTTCTTCTAGGTTATCCAGCTTGTTAGCATATAGATTTTCATAGTATTCTCTAATAATTCTTTTTATTTCTGTGGGGTCCATCGTGATTTTTCCTTTCTCATTTCTGATTCTGTTTATGTGTGCAGATTCTCTTTTTCTCTTGATAAGTCTAACCAGGGGTTTATCTATTTTGTTTTTCTCTCAAAGAACCATCTCTTGGTCTCACTGTTTTTTTTCTACTGTTTTATTCTTCTCAATTTTATTTATTTCTTCTCTGATCTTTACTATGTCCCTCCTTCTGCTGACTTTGGGCCTCATTTGTTCTTCTTTTTCCAGTTTCAATAATTGTGACTTTAGACTGTTCATTTGGGATTGTTCTTCCTTCTTTAAAAAGGCATGGATTGCTATATACTTTCCTCTTAGAACTGCCTTTGCTGTGTCCCACAGAAGTTGGGGCTTTATGCTGTTGTTGTCATTTGACTCCATATATTGCTTGATCTCTGTTTTAATTTGGTCATCAATCCACTGATTATTTAGGAACATGTTGTTAAGCCCCCATGTCTTTGTAAGCCTTTTTGTTTTCTCTGTATAATTTATTTCTAGTTTTATACCTTTGTCATCTGAGAAGTTGGTTGGTAGAATTTCAATTTTTTTCAATTTACTGAGGCTCTTTTTGTATCCTGGTATGTGGTCTAGTCTGGAAAATGTTCCACGTGCACTTGAGAAGAATGTGTATCCTGCTGGTTTTGGGTGTAGAGTTCTGTAGATGTCTGTTATGTCCATCTGTTCTACTGTGTTGTTCAGTGCCTCTCTTTCCTTACTTATTTTCTTTCTCGTTTATCTGTCATTTGGAGTGAGTGGTGTGTTGAAGTCTCCTAGAATGAGTACACTGCATTCTATTTCCTTCTTAAATTCTGTTAGTATTTGGTTCACATATGTTGGTGCTACTGTGTTGGGTGCATAGATATTTACAATGGTTATATCCTCGTGTTGGACTGCTTCCTTTATCATTATGTAATGTCCGTCTTTATCTCGTTACTTTTTTGTTTTGAAGTCTATTTTGTCTGATACAAGTACTACAACACCTGCTTTTGTCTCCCTGTTGTTTGCATGAAATATCTTTTTCCATCCCTTCAGTTTTAGTCTGTGTATATCTTTGCGTTTGAGGTGAGTCTCTTGTAAGCACCATACAGATGGGTCTTGCTTTTGTATCCTTTCTGATACTCTGTGTCTTTTAACTGGTGCATTCAGTCCATTTACATTTAGGGTTATTATCGAAAGATATGTACGTACTGCCATTGCAGGCCTTGGATTCATGGTTACCAAAGGTTCTAGGGTAGCTTCTTTACTATCTGTCTAACTTAACTCTCTTATTGAGCTATTATAAACACAGTCTAATGATTCTTTACTTCCCTCCCTTCTTATTCTTCCTCCTCAATTCTTTATATGTAAGGCGTTTTATTCTGTACTGTTTTGTATTTCCTTTGACTGCTTTTGTGGATAGTTGATTTTGTTTTTTGCCTGTAGTTAGTATTTGGTTGGTCTGCTTTCTTTGCTGTGATTTTATTTTCTCTGGTGACATCTGTCTAGCCTTAGGAGTGCTTCCATCTAGAGCAGTCCCTTTAAAATATACTATAGAGGTGGTTTGTGAGAGGCAAATTCCCTCAACTTTTGCTTGTCTGGAAATTGTTTAATCCTTCCTTCAAATTTAAATGATAATTGGGCTGGATACAGTATTCTTGGTTCAAGGCTCTTCTGTTTCATTGCATTTAATATAACATGCTGTTCTCTTCTGGGCTGTAAGCTTTCTGTTGAGAAGTCTGATGATAGCCTGATGGGATTTCCTTTGTAGTTGATCTTTTTTCTCTCTCTGACTGCCTTTAATACCCTGTCCTTGTCTTTGATCTTTGCCATTTTAATTATTATATGTCTTGGTGTTGTCCTCCTTGTGTCCCTTGTGTTTAGAGATCTGTGGGCTTCCATGGTCTGAGAGACTATTTCCTTCCCCAGCTTGGGGAAGTTTTCGGCAATTATTTCTTCAAAGACACTTTCCATCCCTTTTTCTCTCTTCTTCTTCTGGTAGCCCTATAATGTGAATAGTGTTCCATTTGGATTGTCACCCAGTTCTCCTAATATTCTTTCATTTCTAGAGATCCTTTTCTCTCTCTCTGTCTCAGCTTGTCTGTATTCCTGTTTTCTGATTTCTATTCCATTAACTGTCTCTTACACCTCGTCCAGTCTGCTCTTAAGACCTTCTAACGATTGTTTCATTTGTGTTATCTCCCTCCGGACTTCATCCCTTAGCTCTTGCATATTTCTCTGCAGGTCCATCAGCATGGTTATGACTTTTATTTTGAATTCTTTTTCAGGAAGATTGGTTATAGCTATCTCCCCAGGCCCTCTCTCTGGGGTTGTCTGAGTGATTTTTGACTGGACCATATTATTCTGCCTTTTCATGGTTATAGAAGTGGTCGCAGGCAGGCGGAGCGTGTGTCAGATGGGAGAACAACGTCCCTTCCTCCTTGCTGGTCACCTTGCCCTTCTCCACTGTCTGTGTCGGTTACCTGCACACCGGGACCACTCTCTGGGATAACAGCCTGAGTTGCTGAGGGCAGGGCAGTCTTCCGGATAGCCTTGAGCCTTGCAGTGGGTGGCAGCCGTGCCGTGTGTTCTCCTGCGAGAATGGCATCCCTTTGTGCCTTCTGGACCTTGCCTTGGCTTCCGCTGACTTTGCCATTTACCCGCACACTGGGAGCAGTCTCTGGGATAATCCCCTGAGCTACGGTGGGTGGGGCAGCCCTCAAGATAGCCTGCAGCCCTGTGGTGGGTGGCAGCCACGGCGCGTGTGTTTTCCTGTAAGAACAGCGTCCCTTCGTGCCTTCGGGACCTTGCTCCGGGTTCCTCTGTCTGTGCTGTCAGCTGTGCTCCGTCACCAGCCTCTGGGTCTGCCCTGGTTAGTTGTGCTCTGGGATGAGACTCTGTGTGGTTGCTGTGGGAGGGGCTGTTTCTCAGCTGCTCCGCAGCTGTGGCAGGTCAGCTGGTTTGTTTCAGCGCAGGTTGGGGGGAATGAATGGCAGGCTGATTATCACCATGAGGGGCTTCAGGGCTGCGTTACCCCCAGGGGTTAGGGTGCCTGAAGTTCCTCAAGTTTCCCAGCTGGCTGGGCTGAGTGTGCTGGGACGATTTTGTACAGCTCTTATCCCTTTAAGACTTTTAAAAAGCATCCGCTTTTCTTTTGTCCCAGGGGAGCCGGCTGTGGGGACTCGCTCGGAGTCTCCATCTTGGATTTTACTTTTCCGTTTCTCTAATATCCAGTACACCATGTTAATGTTTGTCTGTGCTCCAGGTGCAGATTACTAAGGCTGGTTATTTAGTAGTCTTACACTTCCACTCCCTCCCCACTCTGATTCTTTTCCTCCTGCCAGTGTGCTGGGGTTGGGGGAGTGCTCACATCCCACAGGGTCACAGCTTTGTATCTTACCCTTTTCGTGAGATGCAGAGTTCTCGCAGATGTAGATGTAGCCTGGCTGTTGTATTGTATCTTCTGGTCTCTCTTTTAGGAGTAGTTGAATTTGTTGTATTTTCAAAAATATATATGGTTTAGGGAGGAGATTTCCGCAGCCCTACGCACGCTGCCATCTTGACTCCCTCCTTCACCACTTAATTTTATCAAACATTTAGTGAAGACATAATACCCATCCTCCTTAAAGTTCTCCAAAAAGTAGAAGAAGAGGGAATACTTTCAAGCTCATTCTATGAGGCCTGCATCACTCTAATACCAAAACCAGACAAAGACACCACATAAAAAGAAAATTACAGACCAATATCCCTGAAGAGCACAGATGAAAAAATACTCAACAAAATATTAGCATACAGAATTCAAAGAATATCCAAAAGATCATCCACCATGACCAAGTAGGATTTATTCCAGGGACGCAATGATGGTACCCATCATCATCATCCACCACATAAACAAAGGAAGGACAAAAACTACATGATCATCTCCATAGATGCGAAAAAGCATTTGACAAAATTCAAGATGCATTCATGATAAAAACTCTCAACAAAATGGGTACAGAGGGCAAGTACCCCAACATAATAAAGGCCATGTATGACAAACCCACAGCCAACACCAGAGTTAACAGTGAGAAGCTGAAAGCCTTTCCTTTAAGATTGGGAACTAGACAAGGATGCCCACTATCCCCGCTTTTATTCAACATAGTTCTGAAGGTTCTTGCCACAGCAATTAGTCAACACAAAGAAATAAAGGGCATCCAGATTGGTAAGGAAGAAGTTAAACTGTCACTCTTTGCAGATGACATGATACTGTACATAAAAATCCCTAAAGAATGCACTCCAAAACTATTAGATCTAATATCTGAATTCAGCAAAATTGCAGGATACAAAATTATTAATACACAGAAATCTGTTGCATTCCTGTACACTAAAGATGAACTAACAGAAAGAGAAATCAGGAAAAAATTCCATTCACAGTTGCATCAAAAATAATAAAATACCTAGGAATAAACCTAACCAAGGAAGTGAAAGACCTGTACTCTGAAAACTACAAGACACTCCTAAGAGAAATTAAAGAGGACACTAACAAATGGAAATGCATCCCATGCTCTTGGCTAGGAAGAATTAATATTGTTAAAATGGCCATCCTGCCTAAAGCAATCTACAGATTCAATGCAATCCCTATCAAAATACCAACAGCATTCCTTAATAAACTAGAGTAAATAGTTCTAAAATTCATATGGAACCACAAAAGACTCCCAATAGCTAAAGCAATCCTGAGAAGGAAAAATAAAGCTGGGGGGATTACGTTCCCCATTTCAAGCTCTACTACAAATCCACAGTAATCAAAACAATTTGGTACTGGCACAAGAACAGACCCATAGACCAATGGAACAGACAAGAGAGCGCAGATATAAACCCAAACATATACAGTCAATTAATATACGATAAAGGAGCTATGGACATAGAATGGGGAAATGACAGCTTCTTCAGCAGTTGGTGTTGGCAAAACTGGACAGCTACATGTAAGAAAATTAAACTGGATTCTTGTTTAACCCCATACACAAAAGTAAACTCGAAATGGATCAAAGACCTGAATGTAAGTCATGAAACCATAAAACTCTTAGAAGACAGCATAGGCAAAAATCTCCTGAATATAAACATGAGCAACGTCTTCCTGAAGACATCTCCTCGAGTGAGTTAAACAAAAGCAAAAATGAACACACGGGACTACATGAAACTAAAAAGCTTCTGCATGCAAAGGACACCATCAACAGAACAGAAAGGCATCCTACAGTATGGGAGAATATATTTGTAAATGACATATCCAACAAGGGGTTAACATCCAAAATATAAAGAACTCACATGCCTCAGCATCCAAAAACCAAATAACCTGATTACAAAATGGGCAGGGGACGTGAAGAGACAGTTCTCCAAAGAAGAAATTCAGATGGCTAACAGACACATGAAAAGATGCTCCATATCACTAATCATCAGGGAAATGCAAATAAAAGCACAATAAGGTATCACCTCACACCAGTTAGGATGGCCAGCATCGAAAAGACTAACAACAACAAATGCTGGCAAGAATGCAGAGAAAGGGGAACCCTCCTACACTGCTGGTGGGAATGTAAGCTAGTTCAACCATTGTGGAAAGCAGTATGGAGGTTCCTCAAAAAACTCAAAATAGA
Organism: Phataginus tricuspis; assembly: GCA_029783875.1. Taxonomy (NCBI): domain Eukaryota; kingdom Metazoa; phylum Chordata; class Mammalia; order Pholidota; family Manidae; genus Phataginus; species Phataginus tricuspis. The sequence goes on along the minus strand of JAQQAC010006904.1, from coordinate 1,621,136 downwards.
AATACCATTTGACCCGGGAATTCCACTCCTAGGAATTTACCCAAAGAATTCAAGTTCTCAGATTCAAAAAGACATATGCACCCCATATGTTTATCACAGCACTATTTACAATAGCCAAGATATGGAAGGAACCTAAGTGTCCATCAGGAGATGAATGGATAAAGAAGATGTGGTACATATACACAATGGAATATTATTCAGCCATAAGAAAGAAATAAATCCTACCATTTGCAACAACATGGATGGAGCTAGAGGGTATTATGCTCAGTGAAATAAGCCAGGTGGAGAAAGACAAGTATCAAGTGATTTCACTCATCTGTGGAGTACAAGAACAAAGAAAAAACTGAAGAAACAAAACAGTAGCAGACTCACAGAACCCAAAAATGGACTAACAGTTACTAAAGGTAAAGGGACTGGGGAAGATGGGTGGGAATGGAGGGATAAGGGGAAAAAAGGGGTATTATGATTAGCACACATAATGTAGCGGAGGGGTGGGGTGGGACACGGGGAAGGCAGTATAACACAGAGAAGACAAGTAGTGATTCTATCGCATCTTACTACACTGATTGACTGCGACTGTAATGGGGTATGTGGTGGGGACTTGATAATGGGTGGAGTCTCGTAACCATAATGTTGCTTATGTAATTGTACATTAGTGATACCAAAAAAACACAAAAAAAACTGAAGGAACAAAACCCCAGCAAGCTCACAGACTCCAAGAAAGGACTAGCGCTTACTAAAGGAGTGGGGTGGGGTAGGGTGGGTGGGGAGCGAGGAAGAAGGGGTTTGAGGGGTAGTATGTTTAGTACACATGGTTGGTGTGAGGGGTCACAGGGAAGACAGTGCAGCACAGAAAAGGTAAAAAGTGACTCTGCGGCATCTTACTACACTGATGGGCAGTGACTGCAATGGGCTATTGTTGGGGACTTGGTAATATGGGTAAATGTAGTAAACACATTGTTTTGTCATGTGAAACCTTCGTAAGAGTATATATCAATAATACCTTAATAAAATAAATAAATAAATCTTTTGTAAAGAAAAAAAATGAAGTGCTGATACATGTTACAACATAAATGAACACTGAAAACATTATGCTAAACCAAAGAAGCTAAACACAAAGGCCACATATTATATGATCACTTATATGGAATATCCAGGAGAAGCAAGTCCATAGAGACAGAAAATGTTCTCCAGGGACTGGACGGGAAAGCAATAAGAAGGGATTGCTAATGTTCATGCGGTTTCTTTTCAGACTGATGAAAATGTGCTGGAATTGCATAGTGGTGATGGTTGCATAACTGTGTGAACATACTAAAAACGACTCAATTATACAACTTAGAATGGCTGAGTTTTATAAATGAATTCCATCTCAATAAAAGGAGAGAAGTCAAAGAAAATGAATGAGGACTAGGAAAACATCATTAATTTAGGGGATAAGTCACTGTGAAGGAAAAAAGGAAGATAAGAGATCATATATATATATTCCTAATGATTTAGTTGAGAGCAGGTCAATATAGCTAAAGTAAAGGGGAAATCTAACACAACTGCTTAAAACACTCAGCCTAACCATGTATTCTTCGACTGTCTGCCCCAAGCATTTGAATCAGATGTAAATCACATTTAGTAAGGAATGGAGAAAAGGTTTTGGCAGCTCTTAATTAATTAATTCAATAAATGCATTGAGCGATAACAAGTAGGTATAGGAACTTGCCAAAATGCAAACTTTTATAACCTAAATTGGATCAATTAATTAGGGAACAGGAATTTGATCCCAAACCTGGAACATCCAGTTTACTTAGAAAAACATGAATGCCGTATCCCAGGGCAGAGGATGTGCAAGGTGCGCAGGAGGCCCTCAGATACTGGCCAAGTGAGGGAATGTTGGCTGGACAACAGTGCTGCCTTGAGTGGTTCTGTGCGTATTAAGAACAATGGGTAATAAAGGTGGTAAGACTGCACTAAGCAGTGTGATGATAGTTATAAAAAAAGAAGTCCTGTGGAACTAACAGTTACCAAAGGGAAAGGGACTGGGGAGATGGGTGGGAAGGGAGGGATAAGAGGGTAAAAGGGGCATTACGATTGCCAGACATAGGGTGGGGGGGCACGGGGGGGACTGTACAGCTCAGAGAAGACAAGTAGTGATTCTCATCTCACTACACTGATGGACAGTGACTGTAATAGGGTTGGTGGGGGGGACCTGATGAAGGGGGTAGTTTAATCATCACAATATTGCTCATGTAATTGTAGGTTAATGATACTAACATAAAATAAATTGTTAAAAAAAAAAAAGAAGAAGTCCTGTGGAAAAGGGAAAGAAAGATGTAATCAAATGTTAGATTTAATTGGTTTAGGCTTTATATTTAAATACATATAGCTGTAATATATTTTAAATAAAATGTGCTGTACATTGTATTCTCTAGCTTCAGACTCTCCCTCCCCAAAATGAAACCATGGTTTAAATAACCAATTTTTTAAAAATTATTCATAATGTTTTAGGAATATAACCATTGAATTACAGCAAAACAGACTGTAGCAGAAGCACTGGGGACTAGAAGTATGAAAAAAGACAAGGTTCCTGACTTAAAAGAACTAATAATCTACTAGGAGAGAGAAAATATATACAAAAATATGAGAATAATAGGAAAAATGTTTTAAATACATTATACACCCTAGGTATGATCTGAATGTAGTTATCTTGAGAGTAAAATAAACCTAAGAATAACACATATCAATATATATTTCATTTTTTAGAATTACAATAATCTAATATCCACACCTTGCATTTTGATAAAACTAAGCCCTGCAATTTATGTTCATTTTTCAAAAATATGTAGTAAAATACTTTACATACTAGCCAGTTATACAAGTAAGACTTATATTATCTTCCTTAGAGGCAAGGAAAACTTCATAATTGCTACCATTTTCTCAAAGCTTATTATGTGCCAAGGGCCACATTAAGTCTCTCAATAAAAGTTCTCAATCTTCAGAATTTCCTTAAAGGAAGTTTATTATTTATTAGACAAATATTTCCTGAGTACCTACTTCATGCCAAACAATAAACAAAGCAGACAAAAACTCCTGTTTCCATGGAAATTACATTCTGGAGGGAGTAGGAGAAACAAAAAGGGAAGAGAAATAGAAAGTGCAAGGGGTAAAGGGCTGGCAACTTTAAATAGAGTAGTGACTGAAAGGCTTTGCCGACTCCGTTTTACAGATGAGCAAATTTAGGCTCAGAAAAGTTAAACAACTTTCCCATTGTCACCCAGACAGTAAGAGGTGAGGAGAAATCTGAATTTATCTACCCTTACTTACTACACTATTCAGCCTCTCTGCAAGCCAGTAATAAACTCAATTTTTAAAGTTTGCTTTATCAGATATTTCTTTAAGATTATGTTGGCATTTTAATCTCTAAAAGGGTTATGGAATTTCTATTTCAATATCTGATGTCTCATTTCACATCCATGTTAACAGGAGTAATAAATGGCCTAAGTTCTTTGGTTGACATTATATTCTTAGAAAAGCTGAGAAAAGATCAAAATAATAATTAGCCAGGGATAATCAAAGGACATTTCACAAACTACATTTAGCTTGTGAGAAGATTATGCACAAACCCTGGATAGGTCGTACCCCCTCCCTCCTTACTGATGTTTTAACTGCCTCTATTTAGTTCATCAAAAAGTATTTATTTTATATCCCAAGGGTGCCCGGCACAACTCAAAGATGTTCTTCAGCAAGTCCTTTTATTAAGCTGAGATGGATTCTTTTCAGCCAGCTAAGCCTGTCTCTTAGCATTGCGGTGCCCCTGCCATTACAAGATCTAAAAAGTTGGCAGTCCCAGCTTGTCTCAAGCAGTTCAGATACTGAAAATAACCTGGGCGCTAGGCATTATCTGCTTTTATTCCTTTTGACTTCAGATAGTTTCTTTTATAAAAGGAGTTAGAGTGCTTTACCATTTTTCCCTACTTAATCCCTGGAAGGAATTTGGGGCTGAGCACCACATCCTCATCTGTCAAGTGGACAAAGACACCAAATTACTCACTCAAATTATATAGTGAATTATTGAAGGAGCCAGAATGACTACAACCAGGCAGTCAACTTCTAGTTCAGCTTCCAGGCACAAGATTGGCAGTTCTCAATCTTTTCGTGTTCACAGTATACATCTGGATACTAGATTTGTTTGGCATTATACTTGATGGCACAAAGCAACAGTAAAGTCAGTGATATTAAATGCAGTCACTACTATAATAAACCAATGTCCCATGGCCTAGCTGGTGGTCTTTGGTACTGTGTCAATGAGCAGAATGGCTCTGACTGTTACCCACTCATCAGGCTAATTCCTCACACTGTCTAGGAAATAGAAGCTCTTTCAAGAACACAGTGACTTCCTCAGCCCCAAAGTCAACGTGATACTACAATAACAATTTAAGCAAAAGTGCATTTCATACACTATCTAAACGGTGGCATACCAGTGTGCTTGGTCAGGCAAGAAAAGTCAACTTGCCTTTAGGAAAGCAAAGCTGCCTCAACTAAGAGGTCAACTCAGGTTTAGTGGTTAACTAATATTTTAATGCAACATCTCTGAGAAATAAGCAATTGATAAGCAGAACCAAAGGCACTCACCAAGGACTACCTCCTCCTGTATCACATCAGAATTACAGCCTTTGATGAGGAAACAGAAAGAAGCAATTGACCTAATCTAAGGGAGCCAAAGCCTGCAAGGACACTGTCCCTCCCCCAAAACGCTTATTAAGTCTGGTTTGTGAAAACTGCATTTTTGTAACACATTTATGATAGGATAAGTATTCTGTTGATATCTTTGGGTAACAGATACAAAGTTGTAACTGAACAAAGTCAATTATTTTCCTGCTACTTGTGGCAGAAATTGTGGAGAGTGATGTAACTAACAATCAGGGGTAAGGTAACAGATAAAATCTAGGACTTCTGTATACAGAATAATAACAGTAATTCAAAGTACTGAAAAGGTAGGGAAATAATAATTGAGCCTGGAAGGATTCTTAATTAAGTTAACTTAATTTTTGCTGTTAAAAGTTCCAGATGGTTGAATACTAGAAACCATTGTGTAAATAGTTCCCAATGAATAAATAATTGTTTTGAGGTATAAAATCAATATGAAAAGAATAGATCCATTCATACACTTTTCAAAAACAATCAAAACCCTAATTTCTATTCCAAATTCTACCCTTTGTTCTAATGTAGCTATAATGTCTGCTGGACTGAGGAGGGACTAGATTTTCCCCTATGGCTAGCAGATGAGATTAGGCTCAAAGAGAAAATTGTAGTGCTGGTTCACTGAGGACTTCTCATTTCTATTTACCTTCTTTTATAAGGAAATGCTGAACATGGTCCTCACAGCCAGAAAGATGAAAAGAAAAGCAAAAGTGAAGAAAATCAGAAGAGAAGCAACACAGTATATAGTTTAAAAACAGAAATTTTAAGGCTCAACTTGAGAGGGTCATCCACAGTTATCTATAACAGAGGAGGATGACCAACTTTGTTCCGATAGGATCAGCCTAAGTACCTGGAGAGGTAATAAGGGGAAGAGAAAATGAGTGGAGTGGATTGAATACATTTTTAAATGGGAAAAATGCCTTATCAACAGCAAAAAATTAAACAAAGTATTGTAGATCCTTATGAAAGTGGATAGTAACCCAACTTAATCTCTAATTTACCTAGCTGGCAGACAGCTTTCAGGGCCCAATGCTAGGTATAATTTGGAATAGAAAGAATTAATCATGATTAAAAGAATTCAAACCTTTGGTTTCTCACAAGAAAAGCAGCTATGAGTGGCTCCTAATGTTTAACATTTAAGAACATCAAAGCCAAAGGAGAACATAAGTGAAATATTCAAGTTTAATGTCCAGATTCTAGGTTGAAAAACAAACAGAGAGGCATGGATTTCTTTGGGAGGTAGACTGGACCTTAATCTCACCTGTATTAGCCTGTAATATTCCTTGATTCTCTTTATATAACACATAAAAAGAAATCCCTTTCCATCACAGACTGCCCAATGAAGAAAGAAAAAAGGGAGGATGTAAGAGGAGCTCTGAGGCTAATTCAACTTGTCAAAATTAGGCCTAAGGACTCAAAATTCCAACATTTTCCTTTAGAGACAGGGCCCCTTAGGCCATTCCCAGTTTGATAGTTTATTTTCAGTCATATTCCTCACACAAAAGTTATGACCCATGTGAAACTGTACAAAGTGCAAAATAGTCAAACCAAAATGGCTTGGCTCTTGGTATAAGAATGAATAGTTTTTTGCCATATACTTTTCACTTTTACTTAGGGACTCAGATCTGCAAAGAGGTGGAATAAGAAACTGTGGCATTCAAAATAAGAGGGCAAAGAACACAGGCATCTTTAAATAAAAGATTCCCAAGATACCAAGACTAAGATTATATTTTTCAGGATTTTAAACTCTTAACAACTTTTCTTCTGGTGTCAGAAAAGAGCACTCTCTGTCTCCACAGCTGCATTAGCCTTTCAGAAAAAAGTTCCTCTCCCACACAGGAGTGGAGTACCTGGAAATAATGGCAGAAAGGGACAAAAAGTATATAATGAAGTAGAGGGAAATAAACAGCCAATCAGCCTTTCCTTCACCACTATAATCTCCAAATTCTATGGCCAATTTCTCTGTTATTTATACCCCATGGCAACTCGAAAAATTCTATAAATGAGTCTTAGGGTTGGCAGTTTAACTTGTGGGGTGGGAACAGGTTAGGTCTTCAAGCTGCCAGCAGAGCAAGCTCATTGTTTTCATTTAGATGATATATTTTTAGTTGTGCCTTGGGTTGAATAATTGTGGTAGAGAGGTATCTCAAGATTCCTAACCTAACCCTTGGCGCTGGCAAGGGTTAAAACTCTTCCTAGGTAAGAAGACTGGAATGGCTGGAAACTTCTTCAGAGCAGGTGTTCCTAAGCTGTTTCCATAGTGTCTCTACCTAGAACTTGGGAGTGTAGAAATTTGGCGTTTGAAACAACTCATTTCAGCTTTGCATTAATATTTTCAGTTTTAATTAGTTCACCTAATAAACAATACAACATTTTAGCATTCTTCCACAGTCATTTCCCTTCAGCAGAATCAATGAAAATATTTTGACCAAAAAACACTTTGTTGCTTTTATAAGCTCTCAATTAGCTCTTATCTTTGCTGTATTCCTTTTTTTCTTTAAAGAAAATCAAGTTCAAATTGTGTGACCCAAGGCAGAAGAAAGGAGGACACAGGCTGAATCTTATCACCACATACTTCAACTGCTTATCAATAAGAGATAAGCTCTAGTTTTATTTGGGAGCTTCTCTGCCTCTTTAAGCAGTCTGTACATTTCCATTCGCAGCACTGTTCTTTCCCAAAGCCTGCCGTTGCTCCATCTCCTCTCGGGAGTGAAATCTACATTTTCCCCATCCCAGGCTCAGCTGAGCATGTCACTGCGCTTCACTTTCTAGTAGCAAACGTGCCACACTCACACATTTCAGGCTGTGACAGTAGCTCCCTTTCTGCCTCATGGTCATTTCCTAAATCTTGACTCAGCTTTGAGGTAGGGCAAAAATGTTTAATAAGCACACTAACCCACTGGGTGCCCTGCTGAGCAGAGAGATGAAGTTTTGGTCAATGCAGCTTTAACCTCCCTTTATGAGTATACATCTTTCCTGTACACAGGCTATCTTATTTTGAATATATCTGCCAGTACAAAATCTAGGGCTCACCAACAGCAGAGCCTGCATCCCACCTGTCGTTGAGATGACTCTGAAAGAACATCAAGAAGTCCTAAAAGAATGACTGGTGAGTATTGAACTTGTCTCTATGTACCCTGAGGCCCAATCCACTCATTTACATAAATAGTTTTTAACCAATCTCAACAATAAGACCAAGCAAAAGTTAAGTCCTTAGCTTAAGAAGAATTGAATTCTAGCCTCTTGCAACCACTGCTATAGAAAACATGTGCCACAGTGCCTGGGTATACAAAGAGCCCTTGCCTCAGTTTTCAGGAACTTAGTTCTTCTAAGTTGCTTCTGTTAACGCAACTATGGATTATAAATGATGCCATGGGTACAGGTTCACTTACAGCCAATTTAAGTGAACCTGTACCCATGGCATCATTTATAGTGCTTGCATAGTTAATTCTACCAGTTTTACTCCTACACATGTGGCCCAACTACTCACAGAGCTCTTCTGCACATCTCTTTACCCTCAGCACACAGAAATAAGAGGGCTACATCCCAGAAAACACCCAGAGAAAAAGTAGTTTCTGAAATACTATGTCTAGAAAACCAGGATCCAGCTTCCTATTTAGATTTAATTTCTAAATTTATGTCTCTGAATACTCCAAATAATGATCTAAGCCATGACGTTTCTCTGAAATTCCACATCTATACATCCGTATCCCTTGGTATGCTAAAACTTTCCTTTCCTGTGTATAGAAGGGCACTAAAAAGCAATTTGTTTAGTCAGCTACCAGGCAACCTTAGATCTTAAAAATCTACTCAATTATGATAGCATGTTACAGTAATGGCCCCTAATGATTCAAGCCTCCCTCTTCTCATGTCCTTGATGGTTCCCTCTCTGACTCTGGCCTCATCCATAGCCATGAGGCTTGCTTTAGCTGACAGGACAATAACAAAAATGACATACGCAAAGAGTCGAAAAGTGCTTGTGTACTGGGGCCTGATCTCTCATTTCTCTTTGGAACACAGACACCTTGTGAAGCATGACTTTGCTACTGGTGAAGAGAAAAGAATCATTCCAGCTGAGGCCAACTAGCTTTCCAACTGCAAGACATGCATGTGAAGCCATCTGTATTAATTTTCTATGGCTACCATTACAAATTACCATGAACTAGTGGCTTATTATAATTTATGAGCTTTCGGTTCTTCAGGTCAGAAGGCCAACACAGGTCTCATGGGGTTAAACTCAAGATGTTGGCAGGACTGTGTTCCTTTCCGGAGACTCCAGAGGAAGATCTATTTTATTTCCTTGCTTATTGGGGATGCTGGCAGAATTCAGTTCCTTACACTGTAGGACTGAGGTCCTCCTGTCCTTGCTTACTGCTGAGGGCCATTCCTATCTTCTATCACTGCAATCTCTTTGACTAATCATTCTGCTTTCCTCTTCCACTTTTAAGGGTTTGTGATTAGACAGAGCCCACCCAGATAATTCAGGATAATCTCCCCACCTCAAAATCTGTAACCTAAATCACACCTGCAAAGTTCCTTTTGCTACACAAAGTAACATATTCACAGGTTCTAGAGGTTTGGCTATGGAAATATTTGGCAGGCATTACTCTGCCTATTTTACCAACCAAGACCCTCTACACCTAGCCAAGGCATCAAATGATCAGAAAGTAGCCAAGATGGCCCTGACCAAATGAACTGCACATAGGACCCACAGAACTGTGAGAAACATTAAATGCTGTTTTAAGCCAGTATATTTTGAGATGGCTTGTGAGGCAGCAAAAGCCAACTAATACAATGGCCAAAGCCACACTACTTCCAAAGGGTCTGTGCAACCCTCTGTCTAGTAACATGGATCTTTTCCTCTTCTCTGTTTCAGTTCAACAAGCATGCCTAAGAGACCACTGGCAGTTTTCTGTTCTCTGAATAATAAAACAAAACAATTAAATTCGTTTTATTTCTTCTTCCAGTGCAGAGCTACAGATTATTGCTGAAATTTAACAAAAGCCAGTCTTATTATCTCAATAAAACAAGAGGGGCTTTTTGATCCATGATTAGAGGCTACCTACATGAAAAAAACATATATGTTAGAAGTCTTAGGGGAAGACTTGAAGGAAGGGCCATGTTTTGACAGAGCAAAAGCTGCTGATGAAAGAGGGAAATTTCATTGCTACCCAACCATTTCTCCTTTATGCATAAAGACTAAAGAGGGCTTTGGGGCACTGCCTCTAAGTAAGGGTCTCTAACCCTGTATTAGCCACTGATAAATTTTTTCAAATGGGCTCTCCCTCAAATTTGTTGATACTTACAAGGTCTGGAAAACTTCAGTAGAAGGAAAATGCCAATAGCAAGTTAATGTCCTCTTGCCTTTTTTGGCTGGCTTCCATGTGCCTGCGTCTTGCCTATTAATTGAATGTTCTTCGGATTCCATCTCAAAAACAAATGAGGATGGAGACCAGAGGCCTGCTTCCCCAGACTGATAGAGCTGCACAGTGCAATTATACCTAAACAGCTTTGTTTTGGAATGTAATCTCCACCCTAGCCTTCTTCCCAATAGGATGGTAACAGTGTAATTACCTCTTCAGGATTTATTGTTTGGGAATGTAATTCTTCTACTGGGCCCCCTTTGTAGGGGAAAGTAACTACAAAAGGAATGTAACAGAATTTGTAGCCCCCTCCCCAGTAGCAGTCTTGTGAGCTGAACAAATTATTTTTGTTCCCTTAAAGCCAGAGTTAAGATTTCAGCTTGTTTTTCTACCACAAGGAATCACCCACATCCTAAGAGGGCTCTGTTTTAAAGGTTCCAATTTAAAGCCAGACTCCTTGAGTTCCAATTCCCACTCTGTTGAGTACTAGCTGTGGTTTAAGGCAAATTATTACATTTCTCTATGCCTCAATTTCCTCATTTGTAAAAATGAGCAGTAACAGGACATCACTGGGGCTCAGAACAATGCTTGGCATAGTAAATGGTCTTGGGCTTTTATTTTGAAAGTGCATCTGAAGCACTATATTCCACACACACTACATTTTGCAAATGTAATCTAACACTAGTTCATGGTCAAATCTAAGATTGAGTTACTCCGTTCTTTCTTCCTTTCCACAACCCTTTTGTCAATGCAGCATGAGGGGCAATGTTTTGGATGATTTTAAATGCTGCTATAGAACTGTCATAGTCTCTGAGCTATTTGCCTGGGTAAAACTTTACCCTGAATACTACTCCCACTGGGAACTCTGACCTTTCACCTCTGTCCAGCTTCTTCTGTTCCTTTGTAGCCTAGACCAGTTAAATTCTGTTTAGGAAAGAATATTTTTTGGCTTGTCCTTAACCAGCCACGAGCCATACAGTAAAAAATCATGTGTTTGTTTGCCAGGCAGTCCCAGATACAGCCCCACAGCTCAAGACAGTAGCAGTAGAGCTGGGCCCCTCCTGCATAGCACACAACTGCAGTGAGCTGAGAGATTGTGGTTACAGGATAACTATCTGGCTCTGGGGTAACATTCAACTCCTGGCCAAAAGAAACACCCCCAGGACTTCTCAACACTCCAAAGGGTCCCTGGTTGACCCACCTGCAGGTGCCTCTTTCCACATCATGGCTTTTACCAAGATATTCATGCTTGCTCTCTGTGGGTAAAATTGTAACATTTCCAGAGTATCTCACCTGGCTAAGTGCATTTGCATATCTTCAGGGTTGGAGAGAAGTTTATCTCCAGGTCAATGGGTAATTACCTGGGCAACTGAGGGCGTGTCTGAACCTGAGAGTTTAAAGGAAGGGGCTGGCTGGCTGGCTTGTTTGCTTCTTCTGGAGTAGAGGAGAGAGACGGGCCCTGGACTGCAGTTTGTAAGCAATAAACGGGTTTTAAACTTTATTTCTCCCTTTGACTGATTTCGGTTTTTAGAGGTATTTTCCCCGGATATCCTCACCCTGGACTTTCACTCTCGCTTCAGGCTGAGTGGTACAGGGACCCTGAGGAAGAGCTGGTTGGTGATCAGCAGGTATTAAAGAAAGGAAATTAACACCCACAGGTCGTTGGCTCTACTTTGGTACAGAGGGTGAGAGGTGCTATCTGCCAGCTTCTGTGGCATTTCCAGCCAGTTTGAAACAAATGGGGCTGCCTGAGGACATGAAAGGGAAAGAGTATGAAAAGCTAATGTGGGCTCAGAGTTTTAAAAAGAAGGAGGTAGAAGGTTAGTATAGGTTATTAGTTTCTGCAGTCATAATGATGGAATGGGTAAAAAATGATGGAGCAGATGGGACAGCACTGAGGTTTGTCCCAAGTTTTTCCAGGGGCTGAAGATCTCTAATCTTAAATAAAGTGGAGACACTCAGGCTACTGCCTCCACTGGAAAAAATGGGCTTTGACCGGACATTTGGCTTTCGCTTTCCTCACACCTCCTCTGTGGATTTCTATATTGACACATCACTTGTTCCAAAGGATCACAAAACATGTCAAAGCACAAACCAATCATAACCTAAGAAGAGAGAAATAAAAAGGTTTTGGCATTACAGTGGGTATTTATAGATCAGAGGGCATCTTTAGCTGGCACAACCACAGGACTTAATAAACCACGAGATCACTCTAGGTTTAGAAAAGCTCAGAGTACAGAGAACTTAAAGTACAAGTAAACAGTGGGGTCTCAATCCAGATGTATTGTCATTAACATTTCTCTTTGAAGAGGAGGAAGAGAAACATGTAGGAAATTGGTTAAGAAGTTATAGGTCACTTTCCCTTATTTTCTGCTGCAGAATTGCTGTAAGGTCTGAGCTCTCACAGCCAGATTTGTTTATACTTCTACTGAAGCATTTAGCACGATACCAACTTAACCTATGATGATGAAAATGATGGGTTTACTCAGTAGATGATAAACTTAGGGAGGGTAAAGATCATGTCTTGTTTATCTGGGTACTACCATGTTCACAACACTGTACCATGTAAACAACAGAAGATCAAAAAATGCTTATTGAGTCAAGATGGCTGACATAACACCTGCAAACTCTGTAGGTAATTACAAATTCATTCATTTTTCCCCATTGCAAACAGCTCCAGATCAAGAATAGTTATACATCAAGGACTCACCAGCACTACCATATCTTGGGCATCTAGTCTGCACAGCAGGAACCCAAGTGTGGGTTCATCTCATCCCATGCCTCTGTCTCTACATCTGTTCCTAGCTCGATGACTTCTCAAATTTTAAAGAGATTCTCAAAGTAAATTTTAATGTAAATCAGGATCACCCAGAAAACTATGAAATCACAAATCCCTGGATACCACAACAGTTTTCAATTCAGCACATCTGGGGGAGGGTCTAGGAGTTTACATTTGTAACACGCTCCCAGGTGATGTGTTACTTCCCAGGAACTAACTATGCTTTGCAAATCCCACGTTGCCATGGTGAAACAGGAGCAAACACTTGGTCTGTTGAGTACATGCTTATTTCAGCACAGGCCCTGCTGGGGGACAGAAAAGAGTTTTTCAAATACAAACTTTGTGATTCCTATACTCTCCCCTGCTTGGGTAACATGACTAAAGGCAACAGTGAAAATACTAGATTGTCAAATTATGGACACAGGGACCCTCAGGTTACCACCTGTTCGTGCACAAGCTCCTCATTTTTTCAACTCACTGAGTATAGTAAAGAGGAAAAAGCCTTGCTTGGGACTCAGGAAAAACACCTCTGGGGAGGAAGACAGAATAACAGTGAGAGATCAGTAAGGTTATCAGTGAGGAGACTGGAATAGCTCTAACTCATACTGGTCTCCAAAATTTGTAAAATTATGAAAAACTTATGGTGTTTAAAACCTATTGAAATTATTATTATTGTCAAAAAATATTATCTTAGGGGTTTCGTTAATTTAATTTAACTAATTTAACTCAAATAAACCTTCAAAATGTCCTACGAGCAAAAAGAATAAAATACCCAGGGGTAAGCCTAACCCAGGAGGTGAACAGTCTATACCCTGAAAACTACAAGACACTAATGAGAGAAATTAAAGAAGACAACAATAAATGAAAATACCTACCATGCTAATTGATAGGAAAAATAAATACTGTCAAAATGGCCATCCTGCCTAAAGCAATCTACAGATTCAATGCAATCCCTATCAGAATACCACAGCATTCTTCAATGAACTAGACCAATTGTTATAAAATTCATATGGAACCACAAAAGACCCCCAAAGCCAAAGCAATCCTGAGAAGGAAGAATAAAGCAGGGGGGATTATGCAGCACAACTTAAAGCTCTACTACAAAGTCACAGTAATCAAAACAATTTGGTACTGGCACAAGAACAGACCCATAAATCAATGGAACAGAATAGAGAGCCCAGATATAAACTCAACCTTATATGGTCAATTAATATACGATAAAGGAGCCATGGACATACAATGGGGAAATGACAGTCTCTTCAACAACTGGTGTTGGAAAAACTGGACAGCCACATACAAGAGAATGAAACTGGATTATTGTTTAACCCCATACACAAAAGTAA
>JAQQAC010006904.1:1574997-1606952 GCA_029783875.1 Phataginus tricuspis | reverse complement strand
ATGGCCAACAGACACATGAAAAGATGCTCCATATCACTAATCATCAGGGAAATGCAAATTAAAACCACAATGAGATATTACATCACACCAGTAAGGATGGCCACCATCCAAAAGACTAAGAACAACAAATGCTGGCAAGGATGCAGAGAAAGGGGAACCCTCCTACACTGCTGGTGGGAATGTAAGCTAGTTCAACCATTGTGGAAAGCAGTATGGAGATTCCTCAAAAAACTCAAAATACAAATACCATTGACCTGGAAATCTCACTCCTTGGAATTTACCCAAAGAATACAACTTCTCAGATTCAAAAAGACATATGCACCCCTTTGTTTATTACTGCACTATTTACAGTAGCCAAAATATGGAAGCAACCTAAGTGTCCATCAGTAGATGAATGGATAAAGAAGAGGTGGTATATATATGCAATGGAATACTATTCTGCCATAAGAAAGAAACAAATCCTACCATTTGCAACAACATGGATGGAGCTGGAGGATATTATGCTCAGTGAAATAAGCCAAGTGGAGAAAGACAAGTGCCAAATGATTTCCCTGATTTGTGGAGTATAACAAAGCAGCAAAATTGAAGGAACAAAACAGCAGCAGACTCACAGATTCCAAGAAGGGACTAGTGGTTACTAAAGGGGAGGGGTGTGCGTGGGCAGGTGGGAGGGAGGGAGAAGGGAATTGCAGGGTATTATGTTTAGTACACATGGTGTAGGGGGTCACGGGGCAAACAGTGTAGCACAGAGAAGGCAAACAGTGCATCTGTGGCATCTTACTACACTGATGGACAGTGACTGCATTGGGGTATGGGTGGGGACTTGATAATATGGGTAAAAGTAGTCACCACATTGTCTTTTCATGTGAAACGTTCGTAAGAGTGCATATCAATAAAACCTTAATAAAAAAAAAAAGAGCAGTAGCATTCTGTAACATGTATCTTGTGAAAATGGGAGAAACTAGTTTAATTGTGAATGGAAACCATCTGCTAATCTGACCGAAGAATAAAGTTCTTTAGAGTCTAGATTTCCTTCCCCTTGAGACATTTTGCACACTTTGTTAGATAACTGTCCTCAGTACATTTCATATTTGTGAACAACCGCTTGCTGAAACATAACACCTGTATTCAAAGATATCCATAAGTGGAATTGGGCCATTTTGGGTCAAACCTCTGCACATAAAGCAGGGAACAGGAAACAGACGTAGAGTTATTAGAGCAAAGGAGCAAAAAACACCATATATATGTTCCAAAAAAGCTAAACGCCCAGGCACAGATTTTCCAGCAGTAGAGGAGGAGATGCTGTGTGGGGCGGTGGAGGCTGGAGAAGAGCTCTGCAGCACCGCCTGACAGCAGGTCATTGATTGCCAGTGAGGAGCCACATGCCGTCAGCCAGCCACAGCAGAAGCGCCGACCCAGAAGGGCCACAGAGGCACAGGCTCTGTTCACCAAGTAGGGCCAGAGCCTTCAGACGAAGCCGTCAGCCCACAGCATAGTCTGTTCCCCCCACAAACCTGGGCCTGCGTCTGGCAGGGAAACCACCAAGGTTTCTGGGATTTCTAGGCCTTGACATTGGGTCAAAGTTAGTACTACTCAGAAGAGGCCAGTTCTCATGGTCAACCACCTGTCACAGCAGCTTGGTGAGAAATCACATTCTCCCATCCTGACAGTGCCTCTGCTTCACACAGATCTTCCCTACCTTTAACCACCACGTGGCCCAGATTTTCAAAAACATAATGTCAATTCAAAATTGTTAATGAAGATGCTTACTGAAGATACACCTAAATGTGGCTTGATTTTTTTATACCTTTCATGTATATTCATAAATATACAAGTTGGTAGCAGAGGTGGGGGATGAAGGACTGGAAAAGAGTATGATGGGGAAATAGTCTCCATCAGAAAAAAATTGAATTCTGTTCTGTTTCCTTCTCTAGAGACTACCCCGAAGCAGCAGTACACACTGTCTCAGAGTCCAGTGACATCACGCATCTTAGCCCCAAAACACTGGAAACTAAGCTACTCAGCCACTATAAAACTGCCTCAGCTGAGCTTGTTCAGCCCATTTTGTTCTGCGGAGATTTCTGAGCCAGCTCTATCAGTCTCTTCTCTTCCTTTCTTGGAAGATTCCATACTGCCTGGAAACTCTATCTGCCCGCAGTAGCAAGGGCTGGAGAGGTGTGCATTAAGTTCCTAATTAAATCATAGGATCTGGCTCATGAGTATCTAACCAACTGAAACATGAACAGGCACCTTTATCATTCAATTAAAAGCACAGCCAAAATCTAATTGCTGGATTAAGGAACAGATGTTTTAAACAACTTTTTAAAAAAAGATATTTGAAGGAAGTGGGATTGGGCAACAGAAACAACTTTCCTCAATCCTGCAGTTGCCTGCCTTGAAACAAAGAACTGAGCACAAGACCTCAAAACAGAGTTTTCAGCCAGATGCCAAAATGCCATCACATCAACACAGGTAAAGTAAAAGACTTTATTTGGTTCCCTGCCTCTTCACATTTTCAAGATCCAAAGAAACATTTCCTTACCTGCCAGGACTCTGTTAACAGAAGAGTGAGTAGCCAAGCCAGGCTGTCCACGTTCATGAAAAATCCCAGCATAAGGCAAGTACTCAGGCAGTAAAAAACGCCTGCAAGAAGGAATCACATGTGAAAAGCCTACTAAAGACTACCATAAAACAGAGGAGAAAGACTATCTACCTCCCTCAACAATCAAGGCTAAGGGATCCACTAAGCCTAGGAATCTGTCAGACCACAATACAGTCCAGAGCAGGGTAAAAATTCCTAGCATTTGCCCTTTCAAAGATTTGTTTCTCCTTCCTGATCTTTTTTCTAATGTTTCTCAGGGCTTCTAATCTTGAACAGGATACTCCCAAAACTCCTTTTCTATCTTTTTATTGTGGCCAATCATCTTTTATTGTGGTCCAGTCTTTAGGTGTCAGGGCTAGACAGTAGGCTCACTAGGAAATAATTCAGATATGGACAATCGAAAGACCAGAAAATAGAACTAAATCCCAGGCTCTTATAAAGGGTGACTATCCAGTTCTTACCTTGGGACAAAGCGTCCAAGTGAAGGTGCAGACATCCGGGCATTGCGTGGAGCTCGGTGCCTGGATCTATCACCATTGTCCCTGGAGAGAACAAAAAGACTACACATTAAGAGTCACTAAAGCAGAATCAGTCACCAGCCAAAAAGACTAACATTCCCCCAAAATTCCTGCATATAGGTGAAGACCCCAGAGAAATCAATCATCTGAGTGCTTACCAATTGGGGCGGCACATTAATATACTGCATTTCTGGAGTACCTGAACTAAAAGATTCATGTGCATTTACTAAGCATTCAGTAAGAAGGAGGAAAAGTTTTCTTCAATTAATGTGGTCTCTAAACCCTGCAGCATCTGAAATTGAAGCCTAGTTTAGACCTTCTAAGGGATCCAGAATGAATTTTCAACTTTTTCTAGACTGAAAGATACAGACAAACTGGCTTTGGTGGACCCTGAGGGAAGAACGATTCCCCCAGAAATTTCATTCAGCAAATGGTTATCTTTAAATGAACTTGTTTAGGTCTCTAATGTGGAAAAATCATTGATGAGTGAAAGGAAAACAACATAAGAAAAAGAGTAGGCAGTCACTTCTATTAGAGACAGAAAAATTGACAATGATAAAGAATATCAGACAACACAATGCTAAGTCAGGTCATTTGAGTACAAAGAAAAAAGTCTAGGTGTTTTCTTTATTATGGTCTGTTAAAGACTAACAACCACCATTTATAAATATCTATTAAGTTCCAATACACAGGTCATTAATATGCTATCCCATTTAATCCTTCTAGCTATCCCATGAGGTATTATCAACTTTGTTTTACAGATAAGGGACTAAGGATGAGAGAGGCAAATGCCCAGTCACACACGAGTTAGTGGTTGAAGGAGGATTCTAGGAATATCTATCTCACTCTGAAGCCCTTGCTCTTTCTACTACACTTCACTGCTTCCTACAAGAAAAAGAGGACAGGGACTTCATAAGGCTTAGTCTCTAGTGCATCAGAGGAACAATAAGCCAAACGGGCTGGACAGAGCAGTTAATTAGCAGCTTAACCACCTCTACAAAATACATTAACTTCTGACAGCTTGATTTGGCATATTTTCTGAATTCTCCCTTTGGATTATCTTCAACTTAATGAAGTAATCTTCAAACTGGCCCTGGAACTAAAGTTAAGACAACCCTCTGGCTTTCAAATAGACCACTGGGAGCTTTATAAACCAGAAATGAAAGCCTAGCAAGGTTTTTATATCTTGATAGAATTGGCTGGTGAGCATTAAGAGACAAATCAATACCAGGATATTGGAAAATGATCCATTAAAATCAGTTCTTGGTTTTTATTGTCCCTAAAGAGAAAGGCTACTATTGTTTTCCTTAACATTATCATATTCTTTTAATTTGAATCTACAGATGAAGGGAGTGGCAAGGAGAGAGAGTGAGATAAGAACATCTGGAAAGTAAAATGGGAATTAAAAAGAACAATGAAATCAGAAGTTTCTGCCAGACAGACTGCCACTCTGGGAAGCCCACAAATTATTGTAAGGTCTTGGTAGCCACATGTACACAAAAAGTAGGTAAATATCAAATAAATAAAACAACCATTAAATTAAGCATATTATTATTTTTCACATATATGAAGCTTCAAGTTGTGATCAAAGTACCAATTCATTTAAAAGCACAACTGAATTCAGAATTCATAATAACATATTTTACTTATCAACAGACACTAAAAGTACAACTAATCATGAGAGGAGTTAGAAAATATTCTGAAGGTAAAAAGGGTCCTAAAGAAAAAAAAAAGGATCCTAAGCCTCAAAATGGTTGAAGCTATAGAAAGAAACATCATGGGGCAACATCCAGTTACTTCTTCTATAGCTATGAGAGAGTGCTGGCCTTCCAAGAATCACATCGTGGAGATGACAGTTAGCTTCTCCAAGGTCCAAAGAGCCCTCTTCCTCTGGACAACGAACAGTACTCCATCTTCTAGCTGAGCTGGAGCCCAGGGAAGGAGACTCCAGTGCACTAGATAGTAGTGATCAGCAGTTGTCAGTACCCAAAGATGACACAGAACTGAGTGAAAGGACACAAGAAGACAACTCAGAAAAATGGAAGAATAACCAGGGCTGGGGAAAAATCTGGATTGGAAGATGTTTGCCAGATGAATAGTGGGATAAAGGAAGACCCAGAGAGAAGTTTACCTTTAGGATAGGGGAGGGTGCTTAATACTGGGACCTAATATAACATAGCCCATGCCTTTCTCAAGGACGGGCTTCAAAAACAAACAGTGAAGGCCAGCATATGCAAATATGCCTGTCCTGCTCCTCCATCACAGGGGGGCTCTTTCTCACTAGAATACTTTTCAGGGAAATACCAGAGAAATCCTCATCAAGCTGCCATTAAGTCAGCAGGATAGAAGCTGGTTGACATGCTAATGGCTTTCCCAGTTATTGAACCCTGTGCATCTCTGATTAACTCCCAGAGGGGTATTTGGGAAGGAGAGGGTAAAAAAAATAAGATTTCTTGTAAAAGATTTTATAAGGAAAAAACACTCTTTGAACAATAAGGCATCCAAGCAAAGTGCCAAATACAAGAAGATGCATCTCTGGAACAAGGGAGAAACACAGCAGCATTCTTGCCACATGCCTCGGATTAATTGCCTCAGAGAGAGGCTGTAATTTCAAGGAGTGAAAGTATATCTACAGAGTGCTGAGTCCTGCCTAGACAGTCAGGTTGCCATTATTCTTCAGTGTGACAAAAGGCTGTGGCTCCGGCCTTTATAAATGAAGCTCTTGCTGCAAAAAGCTCACAAGGCCATTGTTCTCTTGACAATATACAGTTGGCTTTGCTGAAAACTAGACTATTAAAAAAACTACTTCTTTCCTATGCTCCTACTCAATCTCCAGACAACAGAAGACCTTACTGGTATTCCTGTCCCTACAGAGCTCTTAGCCAGGTCCTTTCCTTACTTGGGTGCTGTTAGTCAGAAACCAAGGCCCCAGTCTCTACTGCCAAGGACTGTGACCATGTAGAAGGGCTTAGACTGCTGGGAGGAAGGCACACGCCTAGCTGATATTACTCATAGCAGACACCTGCACAGGTCTCTTAGAACTGCAGAGCCTAAATTTTTCTCAAAAGAATAGTAATATAACAGAGAATTACCAGTTACAAATTCCCCTCCTCCCTTACTCTACCTTTAATTTCATCTGCCCACATTATGTAACTCCATATTCCTATTATGCATTTTATGTTAAAAAAATAAATATCTATCTCTAAGTGGTTATGTCCTCCTTACCCATTCTCCCCCTCTGGCTGTTTAATTCTTACCTTCTGTATTTTCCCATTCTAAACCCAGGTACAATTCAGACATATTCCATTTTCTCTCTCTTCTTCTAGCATTCCTCATAATAAATATGCATATATATTTTACTTGCCCAGAAAGAGTACTAATTCTAAAGCTGCTGAGCAAGATTATATATTTCTAAGCAACTGGCTCATAATCCTCAGTAAATAATTC
Source organism: Phataginus tricuspis (assembly GCA_029783875.1). Lineage (NCBI taxonomy): Eukaryota > Metazoa > Chordata > Mammalia > Pholidota > Manidae > Phataginus > Phataginus tricuspis. Next base: position 1,600,385 of record JAQQAC010006904.1, on the reverse strand, counting down.
AGGTAGGCATATATTTTATAACTATATTGGGGCCCTACAAGTACCAGATATCCTATTCCTAATCCTCATGAAGTCTCCTCAATTTTTCTGAGACTTCTCATTATTCTATCTCTGCTGAGTACAAGAGAACTCCAACAAAGACCCAAGAGCTTTAATATAATAAAATAAATTCCAGAGATTATCTAATATGATTTTACAGATTAGACACTGAGGCCTAGGGTGGGAAAAGACTTGATTGAGATCAAATGACAAGTCACAGGCCCAGCCGAAGTGGGACCCAGGGCTATTCTCTAGACAATAGTTACCAGGCTATGGGGTCTCATGGTGATCCCAGTTCCAATCTCAGCCATTCTGGGAATCACTTGCCATTTTATAAACTCAGTTCAAAATTGATTCCAATATATGAGTCATAAAGGACTTGGGCAATATTTTATTTGGAGAAGTATAAGTGAGATGGTTGAGCTCTCAGGCAATTCATTTCCCCAGGAATATTCACAAACAGGCCCCACTCTCAGAAAACACCATGGCCTCTTACACCCAATACTTAACTTGTTCTCTCCTGTATTTCTCCCACTGCTTTCTAGTTGGTTTTCCTGCATCCACACACTTGCCTCTTCAGGTCACCCTAACCAATGTGGTCAAGAGCTATATATATGAAATCCATATTGAATATTGAATAATGGCTACCCCTTCATAAAATAAAAGTAATGCTCAGCCAAGCATTCCAGGCCCTCCAACAGCTCAGGCCTTTCAGACCTCTCTCATACTACAAACACTCGACAGCTCCAGCCACAGATTTACTCAGGGTCCCCAAATAAACCCTGTAAAATTTCCATCTCTGGGCTTTTGGTTAAGCTGCTCCCTTGTCCAGAAATCTCTTTCCCTAATCCCAACCCTCACATCAATTCGTCAAAGTCCTAAGCAGTCTCCCCACCCAGCTGAAATCCATGAAGATCTGCTAGCATCTCCCCCAAATACTCTCTTCCCTTCATAAAAGGCTGTTCTGTACTTTAGAGGTACCTTATTACAGTCTATCTTGTAAGTTATTATGTAAAAATATGATGTTATTCCATATCTTAAAACTCGTCAGTGACTCCATCACATAGAGTTAAATAAAGTTCACCTCCTTTGAAAGGCACAAAAGATTCTCTTAAAGTCCTGGTGCCACTCTAACTCTCAGGGTTCATCTCCTGCCACATACCTTGGACTTTACAGTCTAGCCATATTTATCAACAATGGAATTCCTAAAACACTCTATGCTCTTTTATTTTTCTATAATTGTGCATTTATTTCCCTTTCTCCCAAGAATACCCAGAGAAGGTCCTATTTTGAGGCATATACATTTCTCTTTCACAAGCCCACCTTGTAAAAATAATCAACCACTACAAAAATCAAGTAAGTGAAATGATTTAAAACTCTGGTAAAAAGGAAGAGAATAGTTTCTTATCTCATCTCACTTTAAGAACTACTTCTATACAATATAACACTACATCAATAAATGTAGCTGGTTGTCTGATTCCTGACTGTTAGCCGGTTCTGGTCTATAAAAAGAATAACTTTACAGTGTGTTTCCTTAGAGTTTCCCCTGAACTTCCAACATCAAAGAGTCCACGGTTTGTAAGTCAAGGAAGAGACACAGGCAACTCCTCCACAAAATGAAGTAGACAACATTTCCCTCTGAAGATTTACCCTGCCCTTTCTTGGCTACAAGTTATGCATTTGTTACTAGTAGTCACTGACTCTCAGAGGAGTCCTGGGAATTCCAGGCACAGAAAAAAGCAGGAGCAAGTGCTACCAAGGACATGTAGCTTCATTCTACCGGAAATATCGAGCCACAAACCCTTGAAGTAAGTATGAGTCTCAAAAAGCTGTCAAGATTTTGCCTGCAGACAGATGATAAGAGTAGCAGGATTTGGTTTCTACCATATTTTCCTTGCCATGGCTCAACTTAATTTCACTTATGGCAAAAGGGTACATGAAGAATATTAAGTTCTCAACTAAAGGCAAGCAACTTCTTTTATACCACACCCAATCAGATGACAGAGCTGAGTGACAGCTTTCAGAACTTTCAGCTATATCATATACCAAGAAGACCCAAAGACTTCCTTGCCAGAAGGTGTCCAGCAAGGTGCCCATAGAGGAGAAGCTCTTTCTGTACAGGGCTCCCTTGTACATGTGTATATGGTACTGCTAGGATATATCATGCCAAACTAAGGAACTAGAACCCATCTGTGGTACCCAGAAATGACTGTCATACTCACAATGAAACATCTTTGTATATTTGGCTACAATATGGATTTCTGGATAAAGGGAACCCAAATACAACCAGATAAATTAGAAGAATTATGAAAATAAATGTAATAGACCTAAAGTGACGTCTTAAGATTGAAAGACTAGAATTTTCACTGAGATGTTTTTCCAAAGTACAGCACAAAATCACACCTGTGAATGAAGGACTTACTCTCCTCTGTGCTAGCAACAATTTCTAATAAGTTGAATATAATTACCCAGTGGCTCATATGTATGGTGGAGATATTTGTGACTGATCTTATCTGAAGCCTTTCTAAATCTAACTGTCATTAACTTAGGGTATCCTTTGCTGTGGAAGGATAAAAAGAGGCAGGAAGGGTTAAAGACCTAAATATAAGACATGAAACTTTTGGATGAAAACATAGGCAAAAATCTCTTGAACATAAGCATTAGCAATTGTTCCCTCCACACATCTTCTCAGGCACGGGAAACAAATAAAAACTGAACAAGAGGGACTACATCAAATTAAAAAGCTTCTGTACAGCAAAGGATACCTAAATTGAACATAAATGGGAGAATATATTTGTAAATGATTTATCTGATAAGGAGTTAACATCCAAAATATATAAATAACTCACATGACTCAACTCCAAAAAAAACACATAAGCCGATTAAAAACAACGGGCAGAGGATCTAAACAGACATTTTTCCGAAGAACTACCCGTGAACAACAGGCACATGAAAAGATCCTCCAAATCACTAATCAGGGAAATGCAAATTAAAACCACAATGAGGTTTCACCTCACACCAGTCAGAATGGCCACATCCAAAAGATAAGAAATAACAAGTATTGGCAAGGCTGTGGAGAAAGGGGAACCCTCCCACACTGTTGGTAGGAATGAAAATTGGTTCAGCCACTGTGGAAAGCAGTATAGAGGTTCCTCAAAAAACTAAAAATAGAAATACCATACAACCCAGTAATTCCACTTCTAGGAATTTACCCAAAGAAAACAAAATTCCTGATTTGAAAAGGTAGACGCACCCCTGTGTTTACTGCCACATTATTTACCATAGCCAAGATATGGAAGCAATGAACATGTCCATCAACAGATGAACGGATAAAGAAGATGTGGTGCATATACATGATGATTATTCAGCCATAAAAAAAAAGAAATCCTGCCATTTGTGATAACATGGATGGTCCTAGAGGGATTATGCTCAGTGAAATAAGCCAGTTGGAGAAAAACAAAAACCATATGAGTCCACTCATTTGTGAGACATTAAAACAAAACAAAACAAAATGAACAAAATAACAGTAGACTCTTAGACACTGAGAGTGACTGGTCGTTATCATGGGGGAGGGGTTGGGGTCAGTGAATGGGGAGGGTGAGGGGGATAAAAGGGCACAAAAATTCTCAATCATTATTTATGTTGGCCATGGGGATGGTAGTACAGCATGAAGATGTACAGCATGGAATATGTCAGTGATTCTGTGACATCTTTCTATGTTGACAGACAGTAACCACACTAGTTGGGGTGAGGATTTAATAATATGGGTAACTGTTGAACCACTGTGTTGTATACTTGAAACCAATGTAAGACTGTATATCAACAATACTTCAATTTAAAAGGAGGGGGCAGGAAGGGCAGGAACATGGTATGATTCTGGGATTACATATAATTACATTTAGAATAACAGATAAAATGAGTAAAGGGGTGAGGACAGCTGGAACAACAGTCATAGAGTAACATAATACCACCTCTTCCGCAGGCCTTAGCACCTATTAGGATGCAGCATTTAATGTGGGAATCACAAAAACCTCACTCCCTCTCTACAAAAGGATGGGGAAGATGAAAATGGGAATTTTTCTTATGTTTATCTGCCATCTACATTCTGGGCTCAAGAGCAGGCAGAGAGCAAGGTCAAGGGCAACCACACCTTTACCCTGCTTGTGAACCTCTTCATGCAAAGACAGATGCTGTGGGCTTTGGGACAGACCTACTGACAGTGAGTTTCTGATGTCCCGTTTGTGCATTTTGATAAACACAGGGATCCTGTAGTCTCAGTCCCTGCTTCAGACAGAGGTGAGAGGCAGGAGAAGACGCCTGCCTGGGAAGATGGTCATTAATCCAGACTACAAAGAACAGAAAATTTAACCTGATGCTGACCAACCTTTTATCTATCCTCCCTAGAGAAAAATCTAGATAGTTTTGCTCCACAGCAAGCTCATGAGGCAAGGGCTCACATATGCTTGTACATCATTTTTTAAAGGTTTTTAAATCTGTAAGACAACAAAAGTCAGACACTAAATATGTTTATTCTTGTTCTCTTAGTCATATCTGATTTTAGTCAAGTCTCAGTATACAGTAAATAACTGTCTCATTAGGTTATTATAAAGATTAGGTGAGATTTTAAATATTTATATAATTTATATTAACATATTTATAAATGCAAATGTTTTGTACATTATAAGTTAGTATATATATGAAAAATATTATTACAGCTGATACCTTTCATTCAATGCATGATAGAAACGAACAAAAAAAGAAGGATCTGGGTCATAGCTCTCTCTGTTTTCTGGGGACTCTATTCACCTGGATGAGACAAGCTAGAGTAGGGCAGAATAATCTACAACTTACCAAATTAAAGGAGAGTGAAGGGGTTCAGGCAGGGTGGCAAAGGAAGGAGTGTGATGTGCCGTGAAGGTGAGGAAACCCAGTAAACAGTTTCTCGTAAGGGTACCCTAAGTGTTAGGAAGATTCCAGGCCATGTCTAACTTAACTTGCTTCTCTGTACCTGAAAGAACTATAAATTAGGATTATACTAGCCTCTAACTTTCCTTCCAGTTATCAAATCAGAGGGAAAGCACCGGGACAGACAACTAAAAATGGGCTGGTCCATGGTCTAATTCCTCACTCCTTCCCTCCTCAGAGCACCTACACAAGAGCAGCAAACCACAAGAACACTCAGTTTATAGCAGGGGGAGGAGAGCGGGGAAAGAGACAAGAGGAAGATCGGACAGATGGTAACTCAGCAGCAACCAGCCAGCAACATCCCTCACTAGAAGACCTGGTCTACTAATATTGAATGACTAATCCACAGCTGCTATTAAAAACAAGATTACAGTCTGCATCAGCCCAAAAAGAAAGGCAACACTCAGGGGAGGGACTTTCCGAGCAGCATGGGAGAAATCAGCCCATCCTTACTTCGTTACTAACCAGGAAGCAATATAAGATCCCTAGGAAAAAACAATGGTAAGTCAGCGCAGGAAAGGTGAAGGAGGCAATGTAAATTCAGGTCGTGCTGAAGCCAGGGGGAGGTAAGAGCACAGGTGGGTTGTGGGGAGCACAAAGAGGAGGCAGTCTGACACAGGAAAATTGAGGGGGAAGGAAGGGGAAAGGGAGGAGGTGGTAGCAGAAGAGAAGGTAAGATGAGAACAGAACATTTTAAACTAACCCAGAACTCCATTGTGAAGGACAAGTCACGAGGCAAGATAGAGCTCTAAGGCATGAGCCTCACACTTCACCACTGCAGAGAGATAACAGAGCCTTCCAAACATGCGTGGAGATAGGACTATGCAATCTACACTGGCTCCCAGAGCTCCACAGGATTATTGAGGCTTTTTAGCAATAAGTCCCAGTAGCCTCGGCATGTACATTGAAACTGCTTCCCTGAATAGATCCCGATGCTGGGAAAATAATCCTATCTACAGGGGAACATATTTCAGTACAGGTGTGTCTGCCTGGCTAAGGGAGTGGATACTCTTCCTTCACTGCCAGCGTATGCACCCACCTTCCCTTAGAGTGGACTTAAGGGAGAATGGCCTAAGCTGAGAGTCAGAGGCAGCCAGGCCTTCACCCATAGCTGATGACAAGAGTACCAACACTTCTGCTCCATTTTGATTCAGGGTACCCTCGCATTTCTTTCACATTTACATCTTCCTCAGGCAAATGAACCTCCTGTTTTGTCTTCTTCCTGCTTCCAAGTACCCAACAACTAGTGTGTTTAAGGATCCATCAAGAAAGCAAATTGGTACAAAGATTGTTCCCACCTTCTTCAGGTGGGATGTGTTTAAAATTCCTCAAGCATATCACAAAGCTCTATTGTGAGACAGCTCCCGGGCAACTATCCATTCAGCTCACAGAAGAAGGTTGAGGGGAGGCAAGAACTCTTAATATCCCAAGCTATGTCAAGATGAAGGGGAGAAAAAGGCAAATGACTGACAGAATAGCCTAGTCCATACTGCCAGCAAAACAGGAGAAAAAAAAAAGCTTAACCACCCTTTTCTCTCTCTTGTTTTCCAAGTTTGAGAATACCAAAAATAGACAAATCCAAACAAGAGCCAAATGTCCAATTTGACACAAGCCAGGAAAGCTCAGTTTCAGGATGGGAAGAAGCATAATGAATGGCTGGAAAGGTAAGGAGCAGCAGGTCAGGAGAATGCAAAACTCAGCACTAAGGTTGGCAAGTTTGCATCCTGGAGCCTAGAGCTAACCCTGCTCCTTTAGCTCACCCCACCCTCCAACTAACTACTCAAAAAGACCAGAGAGCAAAGAATCACCTCTCAATCCACCACAGTGACAGGCAACTTCCAAAGGATCCTTTTTGGAGGTACAGGGAGAATGAAAGTTTAGGCAAGAGAGTGGGTCCTCCAAGAATCTACGTGATAAGGGTACTAAGAGAACCTGTCTTTTAGGGAAATCAGGTATTTTCTTTATTTTTTAATCTCTATACCTACTCTGCTCAAGAGGAAAATCCAACCCACCTGCCTCCCTGATGCTGTGAAGACAGTCTAGGAGGAGCACTTCCACAGTCACCATTCATGCAAAAGGGAAATAAAAATGTTGCTCAAAGAACAGCAGCCATATTCTCCAGTCTGGCCTGGGACCCAGTGGGCTGTCTCTTCCCACAGACTCCGGTGAATCAGCAATGCAATTGCCAGAGGTGGGAGTACCCTGGGCATTTTAGCCCTCTGTCCCTCACCCCATCCTATTTCTCATAAATAATAACTTAGGGGTTTGAAACAAGAATGTCAACCACTGCTGCTCGGACAGTGAACAACTAGGAAGCACTCACAGCTTGGGAGGAGAGAGAAGAAAGCAAGCTGAGCATGTACTTACTCAAAGTCCTCAAATTCCAAGTCGGTTCCCTCTACTGATGGACCCTGGTTGTCTGAGGAAGAGGAGGAGGTGGAAGAACGGAGCCGGTTCTGTTGGTAGCGCATGGAGCGCTGGCGAATACTGTCTCTCCGTGAGAGATACTGGATCATCCTCTGAGCGTAGTATGCAGCAGGAGACAATCTGAGAGAGACAGAGATGGACAAACACAAACTAGCACTAATGTAGGGAATACTGTGAAACAGTAAAGCCACTCTCCCACAGCATCTCCCTGCTAAGGCGAACTCCAGGGACATGAGAAATGGAGGGCATTTAACTCACTGGGAGGTCTGTACTGCACACCATGAGTGTCAGACCACCACCAATGTTTCTGTTCTGAGATAAGGCAAAGAGGCTGCTTAATCAGTCGTCATCTGATCAACAGCTGCCCCCTCCCAAGAGGGTAACACTGGGCCTTTCTTTTCGTTTCTTATGGGATCCCTTTTAGCTTCTCAGGGTACCCTTTATACAGATTCACAGCTTTTCTTCAGTCATCCATACTCAAAATTGAAGAAATGAAAGAAACCACAACATCCATTGGGCATCTCTTCTTCCATTTTACAGATGAGAAAATAGGCCACGAGATGGTAAACCTGAGATGACTAAAGACGACATCTATAGGCATCATCTTCACCAGACTTTTTTCTTCTCCAACAAATATACACAGCTCCGAATCTGTCCTAGCTCCCAAAAATGATCTTTGAACCTCTTACCTCTCCTTTATTATTCATAGATATTTGTAACAGAGGAAAATATTCAGGATTGAGACTGAGAGTAAAAGATACTCAGAAAAGAAAATCTAACAGAAAAAAAGATAGAGAATTTTCTATTTCTTATGCAAAGCATCACAAGCTACATGGGCACTGAGCAATATAGAAAGCAACAGTTATTCCTTTTTCTTCTTCCTTCCTATGGCTCTTCTCAGTAAATAATTAGTCTATAGACCTATATTCTTCCAACTGTGACTCAGTGTCTTCATACTTCACGAAAATGTCTAGTGTCCCATATAATTCGCCACATTCCCTTCTTTCTCAAGTTTTTCCTCCATCTTTCACAACACTGTTACATAATTTGAGGCCATGAACTAAAAGTGAGAGAAGAACAATAACAGATTACTAATTAGTGCATTACTAAGAAATTTCCAGACTTCAAAACTGCCTAAGGCACATACTTTGACTCAACAATCCTACTAGAAATTTTATCCTGCAGAAATACACCAGGAGACATAGATGCAGATACAGATACAGATATATAGATATGGGTACATACATTGTTAGCATGTAAAAAACTGGGAAACTTCCCAAATGCCCATCAATAGATTAAATAAACTACATCTATATAAAAAAAACACTATGTAGCTATTAAAAAGGATAAATTATCCCTATATTCACAGAAGGAATACCCATAAAATAAAAATTAAGTTGAGAGAAAAACTGAGGACTGATATATATATATGAATATGTATATAAAAATGTTTATTTCTGTCAATTAGAACAAAAAACTGAAAGGAAACACAGTAATCCTAATGAGGATTCCTTGGGGACCTTAATTTCTGTCATGTTTTGATAAGAAAGGAAAAAAGCATGAATCCTTTTTTTTTTTTAATGGAAATCTGGAAAAACTGATTGAGAATGGAAATAGAAATAGTTACACCCAAATGGTTGGAAAAGTATTTACAAACACCTTGCACCTTGACCTTTCATTACTCCTGGACTGTCTCTGGGCAAATTCTCAGTAAACCTACTAACTCAGGCTGAAGGAGATCCTACAGGCAACTGCTTTAGGGATGAAGGCTGCCTCTGAAATGCCTGTCAGCAGAGGTGGTGTCCTTCTGGCCAACGATCAGATGGAATTCCCAAGCTGGCCAGCTGACAATCTCTGGAACTCAAAAGTCTGTGTTATGGAACAATAGGCTGTATTTGGCAACCCTGAATCCAAATTATCTTTACAGTATAGCAGGTGGGCATGGGATGCAAAGATGCCTTAGCCAAGACCATCAAAGTACAGGAACTATTTCTTAGAAGTGTCAACTTGTAGAACTTTCATTATCTGTTTGGGCCCGTTCCATGCATTTTGCAAGGATGAATCAAGAATCCTAAGTTTTTAACAGACAGAAGTTAGTACTCTTGAGCTGTTCCTATATCTACCAAATATACAGAAATCTTCCAGCAAAAACCAACCACTATTGATTAAATTCTCAAGTCAATCAGACTAGAAAAGAACATTTTTTTAAAGTTTCAAGAGGAAGGAACAAAACAGCAGCAGACTCACAGAACCCAAGAATGGACTAACAGTTACCAAAGGGAAAGGGACTGGGGAAGATGGGTGGGAAGGGAGGAATAAGGGGGAAAAAGGACTATTACAATTAGCACACATAATGTAATGGGGGGGGTAGATACGGGGAAGGCAGTATAGCACAGAGAAGACAAGTAGTGATTCTATAACATCTTACTACACTGATGGACAGTGACTGCAATGGGGTATGTGGTGGGGACTTGATAATAGGGGGAGTCTAGTAACCATAATGTTGCTCATGTAATTGTACATTAATAATAGCAAAATTTTTTAAATAAAAAATAAAAAAAACAGTAACCTGCAGGGTTGGTTAGGCAGGGGGTTAAGGACATTGGTAAAAGACCCTTTTTAAAAACTTAACCCCTCATTAAAAAAAAAAAAGTTTCAAGAGGAGACTGAAGATTTTTTTTGGAACTGATTCTGAAAAGTGACCAAAGTACACTCATTCCTGTTGACCCTAACCAATGGAAAAATCATAATATTAATGGTAATAGAAGTAGAAATAATGTTGATGCTGACAATAATAAAGATTGTCATTTTATGTAGGGGCACAGTTTAGCACTAGGTAACCCCAACTGTTTAACTTCACTATAGACAGGAATGTCCTAAAGCTACAGAACTATATATGCATCAGTGAAAAAGAAAAAAGGATTCCTGGCACAACTGTTAAATACAAGTACATCCTAGCTTTGTTATTTTACACAGCCAGAGAGGAAAGCTAAAGATCTGAATGCTGAGATTTCTTACAGTCTTTGACTTACACATATTGTGTAGGGTGAAGTCTAAGAGGAAAAAGAAATTAAACAACCAGTAATGAGGTAACAATCATCCTCCTACTAAAGAGCTGGATAATCATCAAACTCTAAACCTTTACAAATGAAAATATTAAAGGTTTAAATCCTCAAGTTTTCTTCGAGGAAGAATACTTTTCCCTCCCAAAAAATCTATTTTGTGTTCAAAGGAAAAATGTAAACCACCAACACCACAAAGCATGTGCGATAAAGAAATCTGAGTAGGAAAAAAAAAAGAAATCTGAGTAAGAATAAATAGCAGATTTATTACATGAAAGGAGGACAAATAATGGTCTTTAATAATCACTGTTAAACTTGGCCTGGTTAAAACTTCTGGGGATGAGATTCCCATTGCTGTCCTAAAAGAAACTAAGTTCTCAATTTCAGTGTTTCAGAGTATTTGATTCATGCAAAAATTATCCTCCTTTTATTCAGGGCTTATTACTTTCACCTATGATCAGAGACTAACATAAACTTCTGTGCTTCAGTCCTCCTCTAAATTGTCTACCTGTTTTAAAGTCATCAGTTTCCACATTCCCTGATCCTTGGATTTGCCATTTCTGGGGTATGGAAAAGTAATCTTCTCACTAGTATCTCAGAAAGAATGCTCCACATTATGACGTAACTATGGCAGCAACAAAATCATTGAATAATCCTGGAATCAACATGGTCAAGAGGTTTTTCCAGACTTAAAATTCTTAATCTAGGGCTAATTTAGCTTTATCTGACCTATACCGTGAACTTGCCAAACTCCTTTATTATAAATTAACCTTTTCTTCTGGCAAAGCCTCACTGTGTGCTCTGGTATTGCTTAAGCAGTGTGCAGCTTACTCCCTTTTTAAAGCATTACCAGAGAGGCTGTGACAACCCTATAGGGCTGCTCACTATAAATAAATGTTATACATCAATTTGACACCCCATTCTTGGTCTTGTTGCCAGTATCAGGTAAGGTCAGGCCTTGAACTCATCTGAATGCTTTCTTAGAACTTTCCAAATGTCTTCTAATCAGTGCAAGGCAAGTGCGTTAATAAAATGTCAACCTGTTTTATTCAGTTACCCTTTTGTCAGTCATCCCTTCCTTCAGGTAGTCTCCAAAAATGCAACATCTGAACGAGCTTGATTCCTGCCTTTTGGTATTCTAAATTCTCTCTCAAATGAGAGCAAGGATTTTTATGTTTTAATTTGCAAATAATTTCCTTGCTAATAAAAACTTTTGCTTCCCTTTTGGCTATCCATCTGAAGAGCAACAGCCTCTCTGATCAGCATTAAAGGAATAACCTGTGACTCTGCCAGCAGCCTCGGGTCCCTCCTCCTGTGTGCCATTTACAGAAATGAGCCCGAAAGGACAAGAGCTCAGTCACAACCCTGTCACCAGAGGTTCTGGTTCACTTACCTGCAACCCTTCCCAATCACCTGAACCACCTGTCTCAAAACTGTATAACTGAAGGGTAAAAGAGCACTAGGACCAGAGAGGCACAGAATGGGGCTTCCAACAGCTTGGCAACACCAAGGGCAGCCCTTCCCCCCACCTAGTGCCATTTCTCACTTTGGCCTTACCTCGCTGGGTCTGGGTAAATTGGGTGCTCTCTGGATCCTGCTCCATCATAACGGGATAATGAAATGAGGGAAGACTCCAGCAGCCTCCTAGCAGAGATTAAAAAGATGGCAATAATCCCTGTCAATTACCAACTCAGAGGTCATTCATACGGAAAAATGGGGGAATAGATAAATAATATCCCCCTTTGCAGCTAGCTGTCAGACAGGGATCACACCCTTCCTACAAGCTAAGTACTTAGAGACATAAATAAACGAAGATCTATGGAGCTCCCACAGTGGATATGGCCACTATATTATGTTAAATTCCGCTCTTTGGTGAGAAATGAACAAGTGCTTCAGAGACATGATCTTATTTCTATTTTCAGTAACTCTGGTAGACAATTAGGAGGATGGGTGATCAACACAGGAGGGAAAAATTAGGCACACCCAGAGATTATCATGTAGTGTCAACATTTATCTTGTTGTTTAGTTCCTCCATGCCATCCTAATCCATATCCCCTTATCTTCTATTTATTCTGCTCTGCCCACACCCTTTTTGTAAGAAAGAGTACTCCTCTCGGACTCTCTTAACAAAAATCTTTAATTATATAATCCAGCTCAATCAGAAATTTAACTGATCATATGTGACACACATAACATTTTACTGAGCACTTTTCTGGTGCCAGGCAAATACTAAGCATTTCACATAGATTTCTTTATTTAAACCTCACCACAACCTGGAAAGGTAGGCATTATTATACACACAGGAGAAGGATTTTGTACTATTGCACACAGCTATCAGTGATTGCACCAGAACTCCTGTGAAGGTCTATCAACTCCAAAATGCTTCAAACCACTACGGAGGCCCTTCCAGGCTCCAGGCAGGTAAAACATGCATATATATCAACTATGAGTTCAAGCTAGAATGTGGGCTCAGTATTGTTCGGTTCCTCCCATTTTTTAAGGGAAGCCAGAAATCTGGACTTCTGCATGAAATCTCCTGTTAAATTTTAACTAAAACTGTTTCCTTTTCATTCAAGGGCCTGTTAAAACATATCTGATAAGTATGGCCCAAGAGCCCCCTAGTTTGCCATAATCTGCTACACTGCTTCCCTACTCAAATGTGCCTTGGCAGCCAATTAAGGTCCTGCTATAGAACCCATTTCAAAGAAAATGGTCTGAAAAAGAAATGCACATTGTTCCTCTCTAGCAGCATCTTGTCTGGCTCTCCTGGGAACAGGTCTCCAGCACCCTGCCAGACTCTTTCTTAAAGCAGATCTGCAGGATAAGGACAGCAGCTACCAATCTTTTCCAATTGAGTTAATTCAGTTCACTGTTATTAAAACCAGCTGGCTTAGGTACAGTCATGTGCAGTTACTTTATCCCAGCAACTGGCTCTCAGAACGAAGCATTTCCCTTAACAGACTGGGGAAGCAATACAGTAGAGGCCCTATCAACCTGGCTTGCTAAACTTTCCTACCGTGGACAGCCAAATGTTAAATGATGTTTTTCATCTAGACAAGGCCTAGATGGTTGTACATCACACTTAAAACAATTTAAACTGTCCTACTACTGAAGGGAGAATACAGTGTAACCAATAAGGAAGAGAAGAAAGAAATAAAATACATACTCATGATTGGAAACCTAAGACTTCAATGATATCACTGTTCATAGCAGCAGAAATGCTGCTTCATCAATTTTAAGACACACTTGCCACCCCCAAATTTTAACATATATGAAATTGGGACGTACCTTATATAACTGTGTAACACAGATTAATAGGCAGGATTTTTTCTTTCATAAAGGCACATAAAACAATGGCATGTCCTTAAAGAGTTAAATCAAATCATGGCCCCTTCTACTACAAATGTCAACTCACATAGACATAGGCTGATAAACGTTGCTATAAAGATAAGATGTAGGAAAAAAATAATAATGGCATGTCCTTGAGTCTTGGAATACAGAATGTTTGTGAGAGGAAGGGGTACGAGAGGTACACAGACTGGAGAAAGAAGAAAAGTGAAATTTTTAAGAGTATGTATTCAGGACATTTATGCCATCTTACATAGTACTTATTCATTACTAATAAATTAATCGTATAGGAACTGGGTGGGAGTTGAAGAATGGAAGCAAGATCTGGGAGTAGCTGACTGCCCTGGAACACCCAGAAACTTGTTCCATCCCCAAAGGCTCTGGAGTTAGTCCTGAATATCACTGAGTACTGTCATGTTATCCTCCAAATGGCTGATTAGTAAGCAGAGGCCCTTTGGCAAGGAGCATCCCGTAGAGTATACATCCTTCTTAAGTACTATTGCCTAGAAAATGATCTTGCTAAGTTAGGAGGCCAATATTACCCCCTATTATGTCAAGGCAGTGACAGTGACAGTAAGGCAGATGAGATGACTTTTTAGGGATACTGAATGGAGATTCTTGAACTAGAAGAGTTTAGATTAGATAATTTCAATTTTAATGATTCCACTTTATTATCCTGCAAAGTCTACTTCCCACCCTAACTTCCCATCTTAATGCAGAAGATTTCTTTAAATCAGAGTAAAAACAAAATGTTAGGCTTTGTCCCTGAGGAGTCCCTGATAAGGTTCTTTTGGAACACCTATCCCCTCTGCCTAACCTGTTTGGCACCACTGGCTCCCCAGACAATACAGTGGACTGGGAAATCATATATATATGTCATTTTAACTGCTAATACACAAAATAAGAGCCAATTACTATGAATAGCACCCCACACACATCACTGATAAAACACATTGAATTCTTTATAGTTACAACACAAGTACTACCTGAAGGAATAAAATACCCCTCCAACTGGTGTTGAATAAAGGAAGAACTAGAGTTACTGGATGAATAAATTTCACCACTCCTAGGAACCTCAAAGAAAGATCTTCCTCTCTTACAGTTAGCTTCTTTTAAAGAAACATTAATAGTGAAATCACACAAGAAAATAAAATGGGATGGCAGCTGTGTACTTCCTGCTCTGGCCACAACAAATATGGCTTGATTTAATGATCTATCATGCGATTCAGTAATGCAAAATCAGGTAGGACTTAGGAAAGGCTCAGACTAATTTGTTCAAGCTTGAATCTACCATTTCATTCTGACCTATAATCTCAATCAGGAATGTTTTAAAGAGTTACTGAAGCTCTAACAGGGAAAAAAAAACCTCTTTTCTTTACAATATGCCTGGTTCATTCCCTATACTAGTGGTGTCCCTACACTAGTGAGGTACACCAGGGTTGTGCTATTTCAATCCACCAGAGAAAGGAAGAAAATATTAGGACTTTTGATTTACAATGTATAACTACAAAGTATCTCACACACACACACACACACACACACACACACACACACACACACACACATATACACACACTGCTCAAAAGGCTTTGACCAACAGAGGCATTTTTTTAAAGTCTGAAGGGCACTGCTCTATCAAAATATACACTACTTTAAGAAAATTCATAATTTATAAGAATAACCAGAAATATATAAAAGCATGGCCATATTCACACAGAGAGCAAAAGAGAAAACGATAAAGCAAATGTAAAATGTTAACATCCAAGAAATGTGGGTGTAAGAGTATACGGGAATTATTTGCACCATTTCTGCAACTTTTCTGCAAGTCTGAAAGTATTTCAAAGTTAACAATGTCCAATACACAATATCTAAAAGTAAACCACTGAAAACTAAAGAGAAAATCACTCATTTTTAAAAGAGTACTCACTTCTTAAAAAAGATTTCTTTAAACATCACGTTGCCCTAATGCTCTAAAGCAGGTTTGGCAAACTATAGGCCTTGGGCCAGCTGCTTGTTTTTATAAATAAAATTTGATCCAAATACATCCACATCCATTCATTTACATACTGTCTATGGCTGCTTTGGAGCTAGCAAGGCAGAGTTGAGTAATCCTAATAGGGACAGGCCAAAAATATTTACTATCTGGCCCTTTATAGAAAAATTTTGCTCACCCCTGCTCTAAAATATTTGCTTATATAAAATCCCTTGAAGGATAAAGTGGAGTCACTGAGGAATGAACAGAAAAACCTGAAAACAAAGTATCGCACATGAGAGTAAGTTATCAAAAATTAATATTAAGCCTTGTTAAAAATCATAAGTTAATAGGAACACAATTCAAGCTGTAAAATTATTAGCATTTTAAATGAATACAGTTTTTTATTCCTTCCCTGATTAGTACTCTGAATGTGCAAGGAGGTTCCCTAGATCAGCTGTATCTTTTGACAACTAGGAAATAATAAACAGTGGAAGAAAGCCCTGGAAAAAAGCAAAGTTGCTGGGGCAAATGAGATGGGTCACCCAAAAGAAAAGAATCTTTGTTTCAAAATCAGTGGATATCAGGGTTGAGAAGCAGATCGTCTGGGCACTAACTGGTCTACACAGAATAAACAAGCCAGTGACAACTCTTCCTTACTAAACAATTATATCCTGAAGACATTCTCACCTGTTGTCAGATCACAGAGAAAATCAATATCCTAAAGCCAACAAACATGTCCAAACCTTCTCCAATTACTGAAAACAATCAATTGCCAAACTCTGACCTATAACTGATATAGAAAGCCTGCTCCTACAAGCTGGATGCCACTGGTGCGTAATTTCCCAGCCTGGTGACATCTGCTATTTCAAGTTCAGGGGAGCCAAACCCAAACTAATTGTTCCCTTCTGCCTAGGAAATAAAAATTCAAATTCCCCAGCTTGGCATCCAAAGCTTTGCAACCAAATTTCCGATTTCTTCAGGACATACTATATGCTCTAACTCAGTGATTTTCAAACTTCTGGTCTCAGAACTCCCTTAACACTCTTAAAAATAACTGAGGATCCCAAAGAGCTTTTGTTTATATGGGTTTCATCTATCAATATTTACCATATTTTAAATGACAACTGAGAAATTTTTAATACACAAGCCCACATTCCATTAGCCATCAGAGCGATGACTTCATTGCACGTTATGTAGCCTCTAGAAAACTCCAATGAATACTCACGAAAGAATGAGTGAAAAAGACAAAGAACATCTCAGTACTATCAGTTTTTTTTTTCGTATCATTAATCTACAATTACATGTGTTAACATTATGGTTACTAAGCTCCCCATTTCATCTAGTCCCCCCCACATACCCCATTACAGTCACTGTCCATCAACGTAGTGAGATGCTATAGAATCACTACTTGTCTTCTCTGAGTTGTACAGCCCTCCCTGTGCCCCCCAAACATTACATCTGCTAATCGTAACGCCCCTTTTCCCCCTTGTCCCTCCCTTCCCACCCATCCTCCCCAGTCCCTTTCCCTTTGGCAACTGTTAGTCCACTCTTGGGTTCTGTGAGTCTGCTGCTGTTTTGTTCCTTCGGTTTTTTTCTTTGCTCTTATACTTCACATATGAGTGAAATAATTTGATACTTGTCTTTTTCAGCCTGGCTTATTTCACTGAGCATAATACCCTCTAGTTTCATCCATGTTGTTGCAAATGGTAGGCTTTGTTTTCTTCTTATGGCTGAATAATATTCCATTGTGTATATAGTACTATCAGTTTTGACTTCAGAGATCCCAGGCCACATTTGAGGACTACTGCTCTAGCTAAACTAAACAACTCACTTTCTCATGTATGTATTTAGCTTGGTCATTTCTTCTTTTTGAAAAGTTCTTCTTCCTCATCTCTGCCTGTAAAAATCCTTCAAAGCTCAAACACATGACTCCTTTAGCCAGAAGTTCAGCCTCCTTTCTCTTGTACTGCAACTATCATGTCTGTCTCTGCCACTGGACTACAAGCTACATGAAAGCAGGTACAGAGTCCAAGTCATCTTATTATCCCCACTAAAACTCACATCCATATTAACATGTAATAGGAGACCCATAAATATTCTAAGTGAATAAGTCAGCAGGCCTAAGTAGATTTGGAAGAATTAGCAAAAAGACACATCTGACTGCCCCTCATTGACCCCATGACTTTCAGATGAGGTTGCCAGATGTCCAAAAACTGACACTCAAATTCCTGAAGGAACCAGGTTTTCAGAAACTGCTTACATCATCCTTCATCCCTCCAGTCACTTAAGCAACTCAGCTTAAAGTGCTGACATAGTTGTCCTGATATATATATATCTATAGTAGTCATGATTTATATATATGTAAATGCAGTGCAGCCTGCTCCCTGGAAAGCTTATTAAATCATAAAGTCAGAGGCTGGCTATTTACCTGAGATACGACCACTGATGCTCCTGGTCAGTGTATTGCCAAGAGACCTCCCAGGGGAATGAGGGCAATGTTTTCAGAGGGATGAAGGGACAGGAGGCCAAATAAACTTGGATGCACTACTGCCTTCATTTATGAATCTTGCTCTGCAAGCCCCAGATCTCTGCCTTGGCGTATGCCAGGGCTGGGAGATGACAAGCCCTTACTCTTTGTAAAAAGTAATTGTGTGTTCTGAAATGACACCTCTATTATGATTGCCAAATTGACATCTCTGCCTTAAAGCAGAGGCATTCAAGCCTCCCCATTTCACACACTGGTAATTATCGTTTAAGTTATCCAATGATAGGCACTCATCTGATTGCTGCAGGGCCCCCTAGTTCTAGGGGTACACTTATAGCACATGATACGGTTGCCAGCAGAGCCTGGCAGGCAATTCCTGCCCCTGCCATGGGGTGGACTAAGGAAAGGTGGCATTGCTAAAAGGCTAACTTCAGGGAAAAAAACCATACATACTAAAGAAAGAACTCAGGTGCCTGTCCTATGGACTGGCCTTTTTTTACTATCATCAAGCATAAACAATTCATGGGACACCAAACAATGCCTTTCACCAGGAAAGCTTTAAAACATCCTTACAAATCATTAACGCTTTCCTCAATGCCTCTGCGCAGTGAGCAACAGATGGTAAAACATCAGAGAACAACATAATCACAGACGTCAAAAGGGAAAAGGCTGGAAAAGAATTCATACATGATGTGCAACTGTGTACCTTGCAATACAAAAGTCTTGCCTGAAAAGTCAGCCAGACCCCTCTTGGAACATCTGACTCTCTGCTGTTTGGTGGCTGGTTATTTTTAATATGATTGTAAAATGATTGGCCAGCACACACTTAGCTCTTATTAATATCATCATCATATTAAAACTAGAGCTATATGAAACTTCAGTTTATAATAAAAACTCACTTTTGTCAGCATCTAAACTCAAAGGTGATCTACATGGTCATGTTTACTTTGTCTCCAAATCCATTTTCTCTGGGAGACTTGGAAGATCTGTCACAGACCACAGATTTTTTCTTAAACTAGGAATTTAGATCAGAGGCTTTTTACCAAAGGATGAGTAAGAGCATAACAGTAAGCCCCACAGCTAGTTCTGATACTCACATTCACATACACACATAACAAGCAGCAGCTGTTATATATACAGGTTAAGACTTTAAAAGGCAGTGCATCCTCACTGGCTGCTTTCCCCCAAAATCAAGAAGAGATTTACAGAATTCATTAATCCTGAATTATTAGCTAATTTTATTTAGAATAGACAGTTCCAAAAAGGTCTATCTCTAGACCCACAAATTCTAAAAAAGAATACACTGGTAGATTCATTTACCGTTTCGATAACAGCAAACCTGTCCATTTCTTCTTAGATGATTTCATATTCATATTCTTGACCTGAAATTTGAAAAACCCTCAACCAAGCTATTTGTTCTTAAGTAACAGGTCACTGACCCTGGTATACTACAAACACTATACTGTGAAGTAAAACCTTAGGGCCAACATTAGAAGGCAAAGAGAACTGGCAATGAAGCCTTACAAGAGAATGAGGATAAAGGAATGCACAGAGGGCTGGGGGATTTATTAACCAGAGGCAAAAAGGCAGCCTTCCTGGCACACATATGTTCAAGTAATGAGCTTTCTGGAGTCTACAGAAATAGACAAGAGGGCAGAGACTCCAGCTGGGCCCCCAAACAATCCAGTGTTAAACCTTGAGTTAACACAAAGCTCAGAGTACAATTATTTTTCTTATATCCTGGGTTCATTCTGAACTGCTTCTCTTAGTGACATTTGATTTTTACTGGTTTGCCTCTGGGGGTATACTAACTTGCTCTTCCACCGTGATCCAGACTTCAACAACCTTCTTGATTCTTTCTGGACTCAGCATTTGACTCCACTGGAATAATTTCTCCACCATTTCCCTCTGTCTAGACAACATGAAATTGTCATAAGTGACACCTAAAGTACAATTAGTAGAGAAACTGCAATTTCCACTCTCCTCCCCCGTTCCCCAAAAGAACTGCACATTAACGTCCTCCAGCATGTCAATCAATACTACCTGAAGATTAACTCCGTGGAGCCTGGAAGGCATTTAATTCCCAGCTTACTAAATATTAGGCTTTCCCCCCTCTACTATAATTAGAAGGTGGAAATTGCCTTCTTTTCACTAGCACTAATGCTTATAATCTCAGAGATGTGAATACCTACTGAGTTGATACCTGTATAAAAAGTCCTTACAAACACCACTTTATCCAGCTGCATTTGATTTGGGGAAAACACAGACAAAAGCAAAAAGACAAGGCAAAAGAGGAGAGAGGCAATGAAAGAAAGGCATGATTCAAGAACATCAGAACCAGGCAGTATATTATAACTATTAAAGAATAGAATAAGATGGTTGGAAGTCATGCCAGTTCTGTGAAATGTAATATTTAAAAAACAGCAAGGAACTATTTACAATAGCCCAGATATGGAAGCAACCTACATGTCCATCAGTAGATGAATAAAGAAGATGTGGTACATACACACATAGAATATTATTCAGACTTATGAGGAAAACAAATCCTACCATTTGCAGCAACATGGATGGAGCTAGAGGGTATTATGCTCAGTGTAATAAGCCAGGCAGAGAAAGACAAGTACCAAATGGTCTCACTCATATGTGGAGTATAACAACAAAACAAAGCTGAAGGAACAAAACAGCAGCAGACTCAGACTCCACGAAGAGACTAGCGGTTACCAAAGGGAAGGGGTTGGGGAGGGTGGGTGGAAGAGAGGGAGAAGGGGATTATGGGGCACTATTTTTAGCAATCACAATATAGGCAGGTCACGGGGAAGGCAGTACAGCAAGAAGAAAAGTACTGACTATAACATCTAACTAAGCTGATGGACAGTGACTGCAATGGGGCAGGGATGAGGACTTGATAATATGGGTGAATGCTGAAACCACTGTGTTGTTTATGTGAAACCATCATAAGATTATATATCAATGATACTTTAATAAAAAAAACAAAACAGCAAGGACAGAAAATGATGTA
The DNA here is from genome assembly GCA_029783875.1 of Phataginus tricuspis. NCBI lineage: Eukaryota > Metazoa > Chordata > Mammalia > Pholidota > Manidae > Phataginus > Phataginus tricuspis. Next base: position 1,579,065 of record JAQQAC010006904.1, on the reverse strand, counting down.
ATAGATTATCAGTGGTTTTCAACAGGAGGGGGTTCCCCCCAGAGGAAAAATGGCAACATCTGGAGACATATTTGGATGGTGCGCCTGGGTTGGTAGTGCCCCGACACCTAGTGACTAAGGCCAGAGACAGTTAAACATCCTACAGTGCACAGGACAGCCTCCCACAGTAAAGAGCTACCCAGTCCCCAATGTTAACAGCGATGCTGTTGCTCTATATCCTAATGGTCTGGGACTAACTAAGAGAACTAGTTTGATGAGGCAAATCAGTGCTTTAGCTTTACAATCAGACTGTAGTTTAAATTCATCATCTTGTGTCAGGTACTAGCTGTGTGACCTTGGACAAGTTCATTACTGTCAGTGTCTGAATTTAAGGCGAGATCCCTATTTCACAAGGTAATAATTAAGAAAGAACATATGTATAGCAGCCAACACACAGTCCAATAAATAGTGATATTTTCTTCTTCTTTGGATTACAACTCCCAAAGTGTCTACAGGGAACGTAATTTGCACTCTGGCCACACAAGTCACCATGCCTAGAAAGGTGGTTTCTTAGAAAGAAACATATGTGTTGAAGAAGGAGGAATACTATAAAGGCATAAATACGTGTACCTGAGCCCTAAGAATCACTAGTCTCACCCAAACAAGTCATGAGAGCAGTCACTCATCCACCCACCATCCTGTCTGTTGGGCTATCCAACCATCAATTCAAACTACAAATATTTATTGAGTGTCTCCCACTGGGTACATATTAGTATATAAAACAGATATATGGTCCCTGTAGTAACTATTCTCTGAATAAGAACCCCAAAGAACCATTCCTCTTGGTATTCTTGTCTTCATGTGGTCTCTCCCTACACTGAATTTAGACCACTCTGTTACCTGCTTTAAACCAAGACAATGTGGCAAGCTGTAGGAGTTCTGAGCCTAGCTTTTAAGAGAACTCTTGGAACTGTCATTTTTGGAAGCCCTAAGCTGCTAGGTTAAAAACCTGGCTACTCGGCTGACCACATGGAGGAGTCCCTGAAACCACATGGAGAAGCAGAGAGACTACATGTCCCAACTGAACCTCCAGATGACTCCAGAGAGGCCCCATTGTAAGACCAGCAAAAGAACTTCCCAACTGAGCCCAGTCTACCCAGACAACAATAAAAGATAATAAAACTGTTATTTTAAGTCACTAAGTTTCATTGTGTGGTTTGTTATGCATCAGGAGATGAATGAAATGGTTGCTGATCTTGTAAAATTTTCAAGCTAGTCACAACAGCAGCATTAGAACTAAGTCCATGAAGCTGGCTTACAGACCTAGAGCCCACATCTGTACTCAGAGGAACCAAGGCTATCAAAACACCAAACAAAACATTTAGGAAACAGACCTTAAACAATAAAACTCAGTGTAAACTTGCTCACAGAGTCCAAAGCATGAGGTCTTGCTATTGGTCAGAGGTGTCAATGTCAATTTAGAAAGACTTGCTACTCTTTCTACCTATCCCAATCAGGCTCTCCATCTTTCTGAAACACACTTCCGCCTTCAACGGCTCCCTCCAATATAGAAGGTGGCCCTGGAATTTGGGAAATTAGGCTACTTGTGCTCCCTCCCTCACCAAGAGGCAGAACCAGTTTCTTTTGCACAAATCACTATGAAAGAGTGTAGGAAAAATGAAGATAATATCCCATTTCCTTGCTATGGACGAAACTACTTTCTGTATTACTGAACTATCTAAAATAGAACCTTATTGTGTCTGCTGCAAGTGGCTAATGGTAGTAACTAGCACCAGCCCTATCACACTAGCCATCCCTTCTCCTCCCTTTACAAAGCGCCTCATTTTTTTATGTACTTGGTTTACTCCAATTTTACACGGTGGGATTTCAGACGCCCGATAAAGCCTGGAGTCCAAAAAATTATACTACAAGACAGAAAAGGAAATGACCTACAGGAAATATGTCATGGCAAAAGGAAGTGAATATTTTTCCTTTTCCTTTTTTTTTTTTTTTTGGAGTAGAGAAAGGGAGAAAAAAAACAGGCATTTCTTGAGCACCTAAACTTGTAAAAGCAACCTATGTTTAATTCATTTAACCTTCACACAATTTTACAATGAGGAGACTGAGTTCAGAGAGGCCACTTACCCTGTCTAAGGTCACATGAGCCAGAATCTGAAGCCAGTGCTGTTCAACTCCAAATCTTTCTATTAGAATATGTCACAACATGAGAGAAGAGAATGAACCCAAGGAAGCTATGAGAGTTAAGGCAACATTGCATTACATGCGACAGTAGCAAAAGGAAAAATAAAAGGTAAATACAAATGGATCTTAGTACAGCACAGAGATTTGGTGGGATGGGGGTGATGTTAGAGCTCCTAGGTAATCTAAAACAGTGTTCTCTAAATTAGTGTGTATCAAAATCACCTGAAGAGCTTGTTAAAAAATGCAGATTGCACACCCTCGTGGGTTCTGATTCAGTAGGTTTGGGTGAGCCCAGAAACTTGCATTTCTAACAAGCTCCCAGGAGATGCTGATGTTCCTGGTCTGGGGACCACACTTTCAGAACCACCAGCCAAAAGACCTCACAATAAACACATTCTGATACAACTACCTACTCTCTACCTTATTACATCCAAAACATACCACAAAGTAGTAACACAGCTGCCAAATTTAGTGGCTCTACAAGGGATTAAAAATTCAGCAACTCTGTTAGGATGAACTTTAAAGCAATGGTCCTCTGCCTTTAAGAAGCTAACAGAAAATGACCAGCCCAGCTTCTGCCTCAATTCTTTCTGAGAACTCATAAAGAGACAAGTGTAAAAAGGAATAAGAAAAACATGTAGAGAAGAAAGAGTATTGGCCTTCTGGGAAGATGCTAGACCAGAGAAGTTTAAAGAAAAAAGAGCTCCTTCTTGTTTAAAGTTTGAAAGGGTTTTATCTGCTAAAAAGGAAATTAAGAAAACAGTCCTATTTACAACAGTATCAAAAAGAATAAAATACTTAGGAATAAGTTTAAAACAAAGAGGTGAAAGACTAGTATATTCAAACTATGAAACACTGCTGAAAGAAATCAAAGAAGACACAAATAAATGGAAAGATATCCTATGTTCATGGACTGGAAGATTTCATACGTTAAGTGTTAAAATGTTCATAAGAGCCAAAGCAATCTACAGATTCAATAAAACCCCTATCAAAATCCTCAATGGCATTTTCTGCAAAAGGAGAAAAAAAATCCTAACATTCATATGGAATCTCAAAGGACCCTGAACAGCCAATCTTGAGAAAGAAGAACAAAGCTCGACACTTCCTGATTTCAAAACATATTACAAATGTACAATAACCAAAACAGTATGCTGGCGTAAAGACAGACATACAGACCAAAGAAACGGAACAGAGAGCCTAGATACAAACCCTTCTGCATATGGTCAAATGTTCTTTGACAAGGGTGCCAAGACTACATACACAAAGGGGAAAGGACAGTCTCTTCAACAAATGATACTGGGAAAACTAGCTATCCACATGCAAAAGAATAAAGATAGACCCTTATATTATGCCATATATAAATACCTACTCAAAACTGATTAAAGACCTGAACATAAGACCTGAAACTACAGAAGTCCTTGAAGAAAACACAAGGGAAAAACTGTATGATACTGGAAAGGGCAATGATCTTGTTAGATATGACACCAAAAGCATAGGCAACAAAAGCAGAAGTAGACAAATGGGACTGCATCAAACTTAAAAAATTTATGTACAGCAAAGGAAACAATCAACAGGGTTAAAAGGTGACCTACAGGAGAAAATAGTGACGAACTATCAGAGAAGGGGTTAATAAACAAAATATAAAGAACTCATAATTTATTTATTATTATTTTTTAGTCCATGATCCTTGTATTTATTAGTTTTTTTTTTTACAATTTATTTTATTTTAGTATCATTAACCTACAATTACATGAGCAATATTGTGATGATTAAACTACCCCCTTCATCAGGTCCCCCCCCACCAACCCTATTACAGTCACTGTCCATCAGTGTAGTGAGATGAGAATCACTACTTGTCTTCTCTGAGCTGTACAGTCCCCCCCCGGG
>JAQQAC010006904.1:1551675-1564997 GCA_029783875.1 Phataginus tricuspis | reverse complement strand
GAGGGTATTATGCTCAGTGAAATAAGCCAGGCCGAAAAAGACAAGTACCAAATGATCTCACTCATATGTGGAGTATAAGAACAAAGAAAAAAAAAAAATGAAGGAACAAAACAGCAGCAGACTCACAGAACCCACGAATGGACTAACAGTTACCAAAGGGAAAGGGACTGGGGAGATGGGTGGGAAGGGAGGGATAAGAGGGTAAAAGGGGCATTACGATTGGCAGACATAGGGTGGGGGGGCACGGGGGGGACTGTACAGCTCAGCGAAGACAAGTAGTGATTCTCATCTCACTATGCTGATGGACAGTGACTGTGGTGGGGTTGGTGGGGGGGACCTGGTGAAGGGGGGAGTTCAATCATCACGGTATTGCTCATGTAATTGTAGGTTAATGATACTAAAATAAAATAAATTATAACTGAAAAAAAAAAAAAAAACAGCAGCAGACTCACAGAACCCAAGAACAGACTAATAGTTACCAAAGGGAAAGGGACTGGGGAAGAAGGGCAGGAAGGGAGGGATAAGAGGGTAAACGGGGCATTACGATTAGCAGACATAAGGTGGGGGGGCACGGGGAGGACTGTAGAACTCAGAGAGAACAAGTAGTGATTCTCATCTCACTACACTGATGGACAGTGACTGTAATAGGGTTGGTGGGGGGGACCTGATGAAGGGGGTAGTTTAATCACCACAATATTGCTCATGTAATTGTAGGTTAATGATACCAAAATAAATTGTAAAAAAAAAAATACTAGCAAATCAAATTCAAAAATACATCAAAAAGATCATCCATCATGATCAAGTAAGATTTATTCCAGGGATGCAAGGGATGGTACAATATTTGACAATCCATCAACATCATCTACCACATCAACAAAAGAAGGACAAAAATCACATGATCATCTCCATAGATGCTGAAAAAGCATTCGACAAAATTCAACACCCATTCATGAAAAAAACTCTCAACATAATGGGTATAGAGGATAATAAAGGCCATATATGACAGACTCACAGCCAACATCAGACTTAACACCAAGAAGCTGAAAGGTTTTCACCTAAGACGGGAACAAGACAAGGATGCCCACTCTCCCCACTTTAATTCAACATAGTACTGGAGGTCCTAGCCACGGCAATCAGACAAAACAAAGAAATAAAAGGCATCCAGATTAGTAAGGAAGAAGTCAAACTGTAACTATTTGCAGATGACATGATATCGTACATAAAAAACCCTGAAGAATCCACTCCAAAACTACTAGATCTAATATCTGAATTCAGCAAAGTTGCAGGATACAAAATTAACAGAAATCTGTTGCTTTCCTATACACTAATGATGAACTAGCAGAAAGAAAAATCAGGAAGACAATTCCATTCACAATTGCATCAAAAAGAAAAAAATACCTAGGAACAAACCTAACCAAGGAAGTGAAAGACCTATTCTCTGAAAACTACAAGACACTCTTAAGAGAAATTAAAGAGGACACTAACAAATGGAAATTCACCCCATGCTCTTGGCTAGGAAGATTTAATATTGTCAAAATGGCCATCCTGCCTAAAGCAATTTACAGATTCAATGCAATCCCTATCAAAATACCAACAGCATTCTTCAACGAACTGGAACAAATACTTCTAAAATTCATATGGAACCACAAAAGACCCCAAATAGCCAAAGCAATCCTGAGAAGGAAGAATAAAGCAGGGGGGATCCTGCTTCCCAACTTCAAGCTCTACTACAAAGCCACATTAATCAAGACATTTTGGTACTGGCACAAGAACAGACCCACAGACCAGTGGAACAGAATAGAGAGTCCAGGCATTAACCCAAATATATATGGTCAATTAATATATGATAAAGGAGCCATGGATATTCAATGGGGAAATGACAGCCTCTTCAAACAGCTGGTGTTGGCAAAACTGGACAGCTACATGTAAGAGAATGAAACTGGATCACTGTCTAACCCCATACACAAAAGTAAAATCAAAATGGATCAAAGACCTGAATGTAAGTCATGAAACCATAAAACTCTTAGAAAAAAACATAGGCAAAAATCTCTTGGACATAAACATGAGCGACTTCTTCATGAACATATCTCCCTGGGCAAGGGAAACAAAAGCAAAAATGAACAAGTGGGATTATATCAAGCTGAAAAGCTCCAGTACAGCAAAGGACACCATCAATAGAACAAAAAGGCATCCTACAGTATGGGAGAATATATTCATAAATGACATATCCAATAAAAGGTTGACATCCAAAATATATAAAGAGGTCATGCACCTCAACAAACAAAAGCAAATCATCCAATTAAAAATGGGTAGAGGATCTGAACAGACACTCTCCAAAGAAGAAATTCAGATGGCCAACACCCACATGAAAAGATGCTCCACATCGTTAATTATCAGAAAAATGCAAATTAATACTACAATGAGATATCACCTCACACCAGTTAGGATGGCCGCCATCCAAAAGACAAACAACAAGAAATGTTGGCGAGGATGTGGAGAAAAGGGCACCCTCCTACACTGCTGGTGGGAATGTAAATTAGTACAACCATTATGGAAAGCAGTATGGAGGTTACTCAAATAACTCAAAATAGAAATACCATTTGACCCAGGAATCCCACTCCTAGGAATTTACCCTAAGAATGCAGCAGCCCTGTTTGAAAAAGACATATGTACCCCTATGTTTATTGCCGCAGTATTTACTATAGCCAAGAAATGGAAGCAACCTACGTGTCCATCAGTAGATGAATGGATAAAGAAGATGTGGTACATATACACAATGGAATATTATTCATCCATAAGAAGAAAACAAGTCCTACCATTTGCAACAACATGGATGGAGCTAGAGGGTATTATGCTCAGTGAAATAAGCCAGGCAGAGAAAAACAAGTCTCAAATGATTTCACTCATCTGTGGAGTATAAGAACAAAGCAAAAACTGAAGAACAAAACAGCCACAGACTCACAGAACCCAAGAATGGACTAACAGATACTAAAGGGAAAGGGACTGGGGAGGATGGGTGGGAAGGACGGGATAAGGAGGCAAAGGGGGCATTACAATTAGCACATATAATGTAGTGGGGTGGGGGGGTGCAGGGGGCATGGGGGAAGGCAGTACAACACAGAGAAGACAAGTAGTGATTCTATAGCATCTTACTACGCTGATGGACAGTGACTGTAATGGGGTATGTGGTGGGGACTTGATAATGGGAGCAGTCTAGTAACCATCGTGTTGCTCATGTAATTGTACATTAATGATACCAAAAAAAAAAAAAAATCAGGCAACTTCTCAGGTGAGGGGTCTGTCAGCAAATCAGCCAACAGCCAGCAGGGGAGTCCCTGGTGGGTGAACTAGGCAGGATGGGTGAGGTAGAGGAGAGGGTGCTGCGATGTCCAGTACCTCCCCCTGCTGAGACAATTGGTAGGGCACTCAGGAATACTTGGCCTTCACATAACCATCAAACACATTTTGCTTGAGACCAACACAATACTGGAAATAAGTAGGAAACATAAATGGGTGAAGTCATTCCAGTTCAGATTAAGGCAGAAGGAAAGCCCATGCCTCGACTAAAGGGGAAATGACTATTCAACTCCTGCTGATAGTTACATGAGAGAATGCAAACCAGATCTTCTAATTTTGTCAATAAAATCCAGAAATCTGTATTTAAGTGGAAAAAGACAAAATATTTTTTAAAACACTGTGAGGGCCAAATGCACCTGAAGGTTATTTTGCAATCACTGGGTTAATGTAACAGGCCTGCCCAGTAAAGACAAATATTGCTCACATGAACACATTGTCAGGAGTGCTCTCAAGCAGGAGCATATGTAAGATGTACTGTATCCTCCCCCTCCCCATAAATATATAAGAAATCCAAGAAGAGGAGATGATACCTGCACAGCTCTAATGGGCTGGGGCTGATTACAATGAGCAAAATATATTATGCAAAGAGAACCCCACACACCTGGTGTTATTGTCTTAGCAAAACCTCCAACGCACCCTTTAGAGAACTACTCTGAATGGATACAGTAGAGAAGGGGGACTGAAGAGGAAAGAATGAGTATATGGGCAACTGCTCCCAATGTATTTGCAGCACACATATGGATTCCACTGTAGTTCTTCTAGCACTCCAACACTGAGCTGACAAACGATTACATCTTTTCAAGTTCTCAGTGTATCTACAAAGCACACAGCCTGCTCCACACCATTCAGCCCCAGAGTGAGGGCTGAGGGAGGATAATTTAGCTCAGTCTAACAGGTGCTAATTTGACCTGCAATGGGGGAAGGGCTGCCTGTCAAGCATACTGCCTGGAGAAGCTGGAGGCTCACACCCTCCCCAGCAGCAGGGCAAGCCTCCTCACTTGCAAACAATTCCCAAGGCAGATACAGAGCAAGGTTAGAAAACCTTGCTTCAGGACAGACAGCAGAGGAAACACGAAACTATGCACTTTGCCTGATCTTAAGAGCCAATAATTAGGTCATCTAGTCCAAAGTACAGAGAGAGAACAAGTGCAGGAGACCCCTACCTACCTCTTCCCGGCTCTCAGCATCATAATGCCTTCTATTACCATAGCACCTCTTCCAAGTTATGTTCACATAAAGCAAAGATTGGCGAATCATGGCCTGTCAGCCAAAACTGGTGGCCTGCTGCCTGTTTTTGTACAGCCCAGGAGCTAAGAATGGTTTTTACATTTTTAAATAGCTGAAAAACATCAAAAGACTATGTTATGACACATGAAAATTATATGAAGATCGCATTTGTGTCCATAAACAAAGTTTTATTGGAACAGAGCCCACTCATTCACTTACATATTGTCTACAGCAGCTTTCATGCTACCAACAGGTACAAGTGGATCAAGCTACTCAGTAGTTGCAACAGAAAGTTACAAAACCTAAAATATTTACTATCTTGCCCTTCACAGAAAAAGTGTGCCAACCCCCTGATACAAAGTATATAAACAAGGGTCACATTCAGAATTCAAAGAGGCTCAAATATAGAGTGACCTAGTTGGGCAGCTGAGTGGTACAGGTAAAAAGGAGGATAGCAATGGCACATCTTTTCCACCCTATCCTCACCCTCACACTGCTAAGGAGAGAAATGGGTTTTCTAACCACTCCTGAAGACAAATTAACCTAATATCTAAATTTTACTGCCTTATAATGGGGGTAAGAGATGCCTGGATTCTCCCAATCATTTAACAAGACCCAGATGACTAGGTGGCCCAAAGCTAGGAAGTGTATTGTCAAAGACAGAACCCAGGTTATGTCTTCCTCATACAAGGCTTTTGGAGAAGATATAAGCACACGAATACCTCCAGGTTGCAAAATAGTAAGACTTAACAAAACCTAAATCCTTCCCAGCCTTGAGGTGCAGGTTCCTGAAAACCGAGTGGCAGCAGAATCTACTACTGAGAAATTTAACACCGGGATTTAAGTCAGGGGAGAGTGGGAGGAGCAGGATTAGGAGTCCCAATCTATGAAACTATAAATATCAATAAAATAAAATAGGAAATAGAAAATATCATTTTATACATCTTAAATTAGTAATAACGAATATTATACAATTAATTCTCATTTACCATTAACAATGTTCATACTCTATGGCCCCAGCAACTGTACTTCTAAAAATTTGTCCTCCTGTACACATACCTGCATAAGTACACAGAAATGAGGCAGCACTGTTTGTGAAAGCAAAAAAACCAGAAATAACCCATATTCTATCAACAGGGAACTGGTTAAATTAACTATGGTGCATCTAAATGTTGGAATACCATGCCATTGGTAAAAAGAATGCAGATCTATATACACAACATGGGAAAATGTCCATCATATATTAAGTGAAATATAGAAAGAATGGAAGAGTATAGATTTAGTATAATCCCATTTTTTACAAATAAAGAAAAAATGTGTTTTTGTTTGCATAGAAAAAAATTCTGGAGTTGCACACAAACTGTTAACAGTGGTTAGCAATGCAGAGGACATTCACTTTCTATAACACGTCTGTAATGTTTGAAGTTTTACAAATGAGTTTTTATTTTTTGTATGCAGAAAAACAGGCTTCCCTGTTTTTTTTATGATCCCTTTCTCATTTAAAACTTTTCAGGCTCTCTCTTCTTCACAGTTTCAATAACATGCCATTATGCTTTGGGGAGGGGAGGAAGTGGCAGAGCTTTGCTGCAGATAATACGCCTGCTAAGAGGCTTTATTTCTTTATTTTTTTAGCAACTCTTCATCCAAACATTTAAGGCCTTTCTAATTCTGACACAATCATTGACTCCCACCTTCAAGTTTCACCAGTCTCAAGACACAAATTAATCTAAAAGTGTGTGATGCAGGGCTAACTTTAATTTACCCTATTTAGCAGAGCTTCTTCAGTCTATCCTCAATCAGCAGCCACAGTGAGCCCTTAAAAAAATAAGATCAAACTACTCCACTTCAATGGCTTCCCAAATCACTTAGAGTTAGGAGGTAAAATCCCTTAAATGGCTTAGAAGGCCCTGCATAATCTGGTACCCATTATCCCTCTAAATTCATCTTCTATCGCTCTATCCTTTGCGGTGCTCCAGCCAAGTGTCTCAAGGATTTTGCATTTGCCCGTCTCTCTATCTAGAATGCCCTTGCCCCCAATGCCTACAGAGTTCACTCCCTTACTTCCTTGAGGTCTCTGCTCCAATGTCACCTTACCAGACTTGCTCTGATGATGACCCTATTTAACACTGCAAACCTCTACCCCAGCACCCTCTATATTTTTTAATATTTTTCTCCATAGAAGTTACCACTACCTGCCATACTGGATATTTTAATTATTTGTTTATTGTCTTTTTCCCTTTAGGATGAGAGGGTTATCTTAAATAGTATCTGATACACAGTAGGTTCTTAGTAAATATTTGTTAATTGAATGAATGAATGAATCGATCAATCAGAGTAATTATTTCACCAGTTCAACTCCCAGGACTCATGCATGGGGCAGTCCTTGTTTGCAGTCCTCAGCTCCCTCCTCTAAGGCCTGGGCTAACCTCCCCCTAGCCTCCCTTGCCTTTGTTAAAACTAATTAAAACTAAATTATTTAGTTTTCCATCAGCTTTATCTTTTTGGTTTCTCAATATATGGTTCTTTCTTTTCACAAAAAGAAAAAGCCATGACTTGCCCATACCACAAATTAAATCCTCTTGTAGATTCTTCCCTATTCTTTGTCCTCAAATGCTAAACTTTTAAGAACTCAAAAGTTAGGAAGGGTTTATTGTAACTTGAATACCAAAGGCAACAATTCCACCGATTTTTGGGGGGTATAATGAACAAAAAGCAAAAAATCTCTTAATATAAGGATTATGCCACCAACAAGAATCTAAAATTATCTCAAAACTAAACAAGATTCATTCTAATGCTCAGACCTCAAACGAAAAAAGATGAGAGTACCCACTTTCTCACATCTGAAACATTTTACTTCTAAGCAAATTCAGCGAAAGCCTTCCATAGAAACGAAAAGAAAGATAAAGCACTAGTGGGAAACAGAACCTTCACGTTTAATTTGGCTTATTCACATCTCATCTGGACTTTATTAAGACCAAGTATTCCATCATTTCTAGACTGCAGAGAGTCTCTAAGGAGGAAAAAAAAAGCACTGACTGGCAAAATATTAGTATTGGGAAATGCTAAGCTAAAGACCAACAAAATGGTCTTAAGAGGAAGCTGTATGATGCCAGTATACTCAAGGAATGTGCAGATCCTAAGTGGTCAGTGGGAGCCAGTATAAAGGACATCTGACAGCTGATCAGGTGTATTAAAGACTTGTAATAAGACTGGATCAAGACTTATTAAAGGCTTCAGGACAACCAAAACACAAGTTAGAACAGTGGTTCAATGGCACAACAGTGAAACATCAGAACAAATTCTAGGTCTAGGAACAAATAACCTTAGCTCAAGTTATAGAACACATCTTCCATGTACACCTCTAGGTAATGCCACTTCACTTATTGGGCATGTGATTACCGAGCCAACAACTCTCTAGAAGACTACAAGATGTGATATAATAATGGGTCTTGTCTTTTTTACTAAGAAAGTTATAAAGGATTTAAACTACATATTCAATCAAAGGGGATGCAATTTCAATTCCATTTGTTCATTTCAACTACCATTTATTGAGTACCTACTATGTGCTACGTAGTATTTTAGGAATGGTAGGGATACAGACACAAGCACCACTTTCAGGGAGCTCAGTGACAGAAAAGGAAACAAGTATTTTTCTGTCATGGGTGCAATATTACAAGAAAGTATCTGTGTCTAGTATAGTACCCAAGCAACAAAGCAGAGAAAGCGTTAGGGGCAGTCAGGGAAGGTTTCCCAAAAGCAAAGGTGACAGCTGTGTAAGGTTTTGAATAATAAATTGAGTATGCTACCCAACTGGGAAAGACTTTAAATATATAAATCCTGTACACCCAGTCAGGTCAGTGGCACAGAAAAACTACTAAAGATGGACCATTCTCTACATTATAATCAAGCTGAGAAGATGTACTTTCCTAATTTTTAGGTTGCCCTCTCCCTCTGTAGACCTATGACAAGTCCTGTAGACGTACCCATTTATTTCCCACCATCAGTGGTGGTTCTGCTGAAAGCACCCTGGAGAACCCCCTCATGACTAGAGCTGAGGCATCAAACAAGTCAGTTGGCCCACGAAGCCTCGAGAGACCTCAGATTGCTCCAAACCCCAAAGCAATCCCCTCACAAGGGTGCAAAAAACTTACAAATCTCATGTGGGCTTCCAATTCTGACATTCAATACTCTAGGCCGAATTTTATGCTGTAATTGTCAATGTCTTCCCCAATCTTCCTCTATCATAAGGGAAAAGTACACAAAAAGACATCAGTTCTCAGAATACACTCTATCTTAATAAATATTTCAGATGCAAGACCTTGTTATCTATCTGGAGAGTGAATGCAGAAACAATTTATTTGGGGAAGATTTAGCCCAATTTTGACTTCCCAGTTGTTGGAATTTTAACAGTGAACTTCCTAACTGGAATCACTTTTAAAAGGATTAATCAACGCAGTCTATGGGCAAATAACTAAAAGTGATTTTCTCCTGTATCCCCAGAAACATTGTGTTGGCTCCATTACTACCCAGAGACAATAATTACAAATGGTGTATCAGCCTTCTAATTTCTTACAAAGAGAGTTAACTGAAAAAGCCCCCTCAGGTAATGATCCACAGGAACAAAAGAGGTTTTGATGGACAAACCTGATGTGTGAAAGCACTAATTTCAAATGAGAGGAGGAAAGAGTGCCCTCTTTAGGATTCAGGGGTTCAAGTGCACCTTTGCCACAGCACCTCTTTAAAAAGTAATTTCCCCTTTCTGAATCTAAGGTTTCTCATATATTAAAAAAAGAGGCTAGACTAATAAACTCTAGGTTTTCTCCAGTTTAAAGATGCCATTTAAATGATTTTTCTTTTTCCTAATACCAGCCTTTCAAGGCCACCAGGACTTCTACTGCAGGAAGACACACATCCTGATCTCCTGCTAGATTCTGGGCTATTAAACCCAAAAAGAAGTTTCTCATGGTGAAGCAAACAGTCTGCTACCCAATTTATAAATTATAAGCTAGAGTCAGATTATAGAGACAGCTCACCCTTCACTGTCCACAGGCAAAAGGAGACAAGCTGTGTGTGAACTGGTTATCACTGATCTAGATTGTAATACATGCTTGTACTTAATATTCTCACTATTTGCAAACATTACTAATTATATCAGCAGCACCAAGGATCAAAGTATGACTCCTTGGTCTATGTCCTACTACAAGGCCAAGGAATAAATCCTGTTTCTTCAAGCAGAGGTACACATTCAGTAAAGACACCTTTTCTTCTCTGCCAGCCTCGCCTGATAGCAGCAACAGCCCAATACTGACACCTGCTGGGAAGTCCAGGCAAGGGCCGGGTGAGCTAGAGAACAGGGCCCTTCAGCAGATGTGATTAACAGCTTATGTATCTGTGACTGACACTCAAGTTTATGAGGAAGTGTGGCCCTTCTTTGAAGGGCTTACACTAAGAATATCATACAATGTACCTCAATTTAGTGAGGGCTGTCAGCCCTCCTGGTACACCTCATCCCAGCTCACCTAAAAACGATCCAATAAATAACTATTGTATTAATATACTATTTTACAATGACAACCATTATTTGCGTTATTTGCTTATTTTAAAAGAGAAGACGTATATATAAAAGAATTGTTTATAGCAAGACAAGAAGGGACTTCATTTTCTATAACACACATTTTTAAAATGCTGGAACTTTTTAATTTAAACTACAAACACATACTACTGTTTGTCTACAACTCTGATAGATCCTTAATAGATTCTGGATTTTAATACTTTATTAAGGAGTGATTATTAATATTTTTGCCACATGTGGCCATTTCCATTTAAATTATTTAAAATTTTTAAATTCAATGTAATCCTCAGATCACACTAGCCACACACTAGCCACACTTCAAATGCTCAATAGGCATATGTGGCTAGTGGCTACCACACCGGACAGCACAGATAATAAACATTTCCATCTTCTACTGGATAGCAAGCATTTCTCTAGAGAAACACAGTACTGGAGTATTTTCTGATAAAACTATATGATGTCCAAGTGGGAAGAGTGGGTAGGGGATATAGATGAAAGAGTTTGCCAAGTATTAAAAATTTTGAAGTAAGGTGAAGGGTGTATGGGAGTTCATTTATTATACTTTTCCTTCATTTTTATGTTTGAAGATTTCCATAATATAAAGTTAAAAGAAAAGAAAAATAAATAAAAACAGAAAAAATAACTAAAAATGAGGTTTTGACATTAAGGAATACATCATAGAGGGCAGCTTGGAAAAATCTTTAGTCATGTATATCAGAGCTCAAATCTGCACTCAGCAACCTACCACAGGCAAGAAACTCAGCTTCTCTGAGCCTCACTTTCCTCAAATGTAAGATGGGAAATGCAATACCTATCTTGCAGAGAGTTATTGTGGAAATTGTAAATAATTAATGCAAAGCTAGAATACAGTACCTAACACATAGTAATTGGTATGTCAAACAGTAGATTATTTCTCAGAACAACAACTCTCAGAACAAGACACAAAGAGGCACTGCCAGAATAAGACAGACATTGGCTGACCAGAAGCCAGTTGGTACTATGGAAACAGGCATTGGCAGGCTTTTTGAGCTGTAGCTGAAGACAGTACTTTTATGGCTACCTTTTTTTTTTTGGCATCATTAATATACAATCACATGAGCAACACTGTGGTTACTAGATTCCCCCCATTATCAAGTCCCCACCACACACCCCATTACAGTCACTGTCCATCAGCGTAGTAAGATGCTATAATCACTACTTGTCTTCTCTGTGCTATACTGCTTTTATGGCAACCTTTAACAAATTTTTTTAATGCTTTCTACTGTCAGGCACTGTGCTAGCTACCTTGTCACCTCTTGACAAAGAAGAAGAGAGTTCCAGCTCCTGATACACGCCATTATGTGAGACAAAATAGTCCAAAGCCAGGAATTTAGATGTTAATCCAGACTAGTCTCACTCATATGGGCATAGTAACAACCTGTACAACACTGTCTTTACTATCCAACCAAATGTCCTTCGGTTCCTCTGGCAAATGCCCTTAGTAACTGCCTACTATCTTGCATTTTGCCATGCCCTTTCCTCCCTTATTATATGTTGTTCCCTAAAATAAAAAGGTCTTTCCCTTTCCAAATCCTACCCATCTTTCAAGGCTTGATTTTGTAAAGCTTTCTTTGATGATATTTCCCTTTCTCTGAAATTAGACTACATTTAATCTCAGTACATATAATGAAGCATTTGTGTCATCTACATTTTTTATATAACTGCATGTAAATAAGTCTTGCCTCTACAACAACCCTATATAGTTCTAGTGGGCAAAGTCCCTCTACTATGCTTTTTTTGTATTCTCAACAGTGCCTAGCACAGTGCTAGAAAAGCTGTAACCATTCAATAAATACTGATTAACTGCACACCTCTCTAAAGCATTCTCCCAAAATAACAAGTACATTATGTGCACAATCCATATTCCCACCCTTGTTAGAAGCTTATGTCAGAGAAATTTTAGTTGCTTCAACAGAGGATGCATATGCTGTTTGGATCCAAAGGCATATTCTGGGAGTTAGTGATTACGCCAGATTTGACCTTTACAGAATTATACAAAGAAGTCCCTAATAAATCAGGATAGATGCATACATAGCCATTCATGGAACACATGGTGGGCGATCAACAACACCCACTCTGTTTTTTCCCGTGAACGAGTTGCCTGAGATGCTGATCCAAGGCCTTCCTTGTGTGAACTATTCTTCCCCACCCCGAGGTGAATATCCACCTGGAAGATGTACTCTAAGAATCTTACCTAAGCAACTAACTTGCTATCCAAAAATCATCTCTAAAAAAATACAGACTTTCCTTGACACACACATATATATTACTTTCTTTTCCCTTTTTCAAACTGCAATGTCTAAAAGATTAGGTTTAAGAGGTGAACACAGCTGTCCAAAGCAACACAATCGAACAAGAGTCAATACACTAATCTGTCCCAAACAGGATTCTCTTTTACTTATTCTTAGGCATTGCAGGACATTTTCTTGTTTCACAATAACTAGACTTACACATACAATCCTTCAAGGTCAAAAAGCAGGGCAGAGGAAGTCAATGGTTCCACCTCTTCATGACTCTCTGACCTCATCTACACTCTCCTTTAAGGCTAAAGGTTCCATGAATTTAGCCAGAAAAGGAGCTAGCAGAGCCAGCTGACTCATACTGCTATACCCTGTCCTATCTCTACCATGAGAGCAAGATTTTCCAAGATGCAATGGAAGCTAGGGAGATCAGAACCAGATGCATGGGTGCCAGACACTCCAGGCCCAGCCATAATTTCTATGGGACTGAAGGAAGAGATATAAGGAGAAAAGTAAGGGATGCAGGAAAAGACAGGAAAGCAACTGCTTACCTCCTGAGTGAATCTTCTTCAGAGCTTTCCTCAGGCATATCCTGATGTAAGGCCTCCTGTGACACAGTTCCAGATCTGCTGGACTGGGCGTAAATTCTTTCCCAGTGGCCTGTCTCCTGGTTGAAGGCCACCCCAACAGTCCTCTCCTCCTGCGGACTAGCAGAGCTGCTCAACTCCAGCCTGCCAGAGCTGGGCGTTTGGCCCTCAGTCCGCTCAAGAGGTGGCAACTGGCTACCACTTGACGGCATGCCCTCAAAGGTACCGGGAACCTGCCAGGAGGAGCTGGCCTCGCTAGAGTAGGTAGGTGTGGTTCTTTCCCAGCGCAGGGTATCATTG